>CAMXCT020006660.1:208820-241320 GCA_947184155.2 Cladocopium goreaui | reverse complement strand
GATATGTACGTATATATAAATCTATATATCTATATATTATTTTGCTGAGGAAATTTGCTGGGTCCTATTTCGAACATCATCTTGCCACTAGCTTGGTATACTTGGTCATGGACCCAGCCGCTATGCCAAGTGGCGATTGGGAAAACATGAGACTTTCAAAGTTAAAAAAACCGTGTTGTTCGGTCCACCAACCACAGCCTCCCCCCCAAACCTCAAATCGTTCCGGTCCCAGTTTCCTTTCAGGAGACTGATCTCACTTGAAAAATCCGAATAGCCCCTGTTACGATCGATCCAGCCTTGCAACACACGGCCCACATGTTGCACTATATAGATCGAATATCTTTGGATATCCAAAAGGATGATAGTTGGATCATTCCGACCCGACAGGCAATTTCTTGGTGGGGAACAAGTTCCATCCCGTGTCGCGGTCAGTTCACGCATGTTGGTATCGGGCAACCGGGTTTACCATGTTGGATCCATTTGGAGTCGTTGGATCATGTCGTTGAGACCCTGAAAACTCAGGTGCAGTGTTTCTCTCAAAGCCAACCCATTCAACAAATATTTCCCTAAACCCAAAAAAAGAACGAATTGCTATGGGGAAATACCTATGGAAAATACCATGTTGCTCGTTACCTCATTGATGTACCATGAAAAAAAAAACCTTCAATGAGGTCCCCCTGCTGGATTCGGTCCCATCCCAAGCACCTGGCTTGCTCTTATGTTGCGGCAAGATTTCCGCCAGGCGCACGTCGTAGCCCACCTAGGTCTCCATCTTGAAACGCAAATGGAAATCCCCGAAGCAAATGCAGGTTTGCTTGGAAAAACACTTCTAAATGGTTGATGTTCCATTGCCACATTTCATTACCGGAGGGTAGATATCCGGCACGTCCCATTGTTGTGACTTTTCATGTAAGCTTGCTCAGCATCAAAAAAAACTTTATGCTTCAAATCCCATAGGAAACCGTGTTTCAGGAAATATTTGGGCAATATGAATCACCAAGAAAAGTTGGATATACATATATATATATAATATATATATATACATCAACCCAAAAATAACTTGTGCCATCGTGTGCCAATTTTGAAACCCCACCTGTCCAACAAAAAGTCCATCTGTGGGTCACAATGAGCAGAAACACGTTTTTTTGCCACATGCTAAGTTATTCTTAGTAGCCCCCCAGAAAAAGAAAAGTTCTTAATGGAAAAGTTCTTAATGTGTCACTTTTCTAGTCGGATTCTACTTTTCGACAAGTTCTATCTTTTTTGGGGCTACATGGTAATGACTTCATTTGTCCAACTGAACTCGTTGCCATAGCTGGCATCTAAGCTCAATGGCCACCACTAATCTAGTGAAGGCGATTCACAAATCAAATCAATCAAATCAGCACCCTTGCCAAGTGGCCTTGATTTCATTTCAGTATACCATTCCAAAAACCCCCAGTTATTATGGCAATTTTCATGAAAATATGGATGAATCAATGATCAATCAGCGGCTCTACGGCGCCTTCTCAATCCAAATCTCCAGGAGTCGCATCAGCCGCTTCATGTCGAAACTGCAGCGCCACTTCGGTCTGGGAAAACAGAGCGATTCATCCCGTTTCGAAGTGGTGATGGTGTTTTTTTTCTGGGAATCTTCTACGGGTTTTTTCGGTGATGAATAAAGAAACCAGTGGTGGTCATATGAAAAAAAAACTCCACTGGTATCCACTGGTTATTGGTGATGAAGCTTTGTTTTTGTGGTGATATTGAAGTGATCGATCGAATTGAAGGGGTGTCTTGTGGATTTTTGACGATTACACCGAATCGTTCATCTTTTTTGAGTACTGTAAGCGATGTTTTTTAGTGAAACATGCATGTATATGGGTGTGGAAAATAAGGTACCTCATTCCATCCACTGTTAATTAATGTTGAGTTTCTATACTGAAATGGCCATTTGGATCCATTTGGGGTACCACCATTTTCAGACATCCATCTATTTCAATAAACATGAGTAAATTGAATAAACATGAAAACAAAGAAATATGTATATATATAATATAAATATATAATGAATGAAATGATAGGAATAAAATGAATCAATCGAAAATGGGTTGAAAATCGGGTATGAAGGAAACGAATGCTGAAGGAACTGTTTAAGGAAATATTGAGTACGGTGCGAAAGTGGTTCCGGACTGATGTCATGCCACCCACGGGAACAATTGCTTCGCTCCCAGAAAGCCTCTCTATTTAATGATCAAACCATGGTTTCCGGTAGATGTTCACTTAAGCAAACCCATTTCTCCCAATGATCACTGGTTGAATCCCAATTGTTTTTTCATATGTACTGTCGTTGGTTTCCTGGAACTTCACTGGTTCCATTCCTCAATGATGAAAAATCCTCTGAGATTCACCCCTGAGGCCCCTGGCCAAAAATCCTCTGAGATTCACCTCTGAGATTCACCCCAAACTCACAAACATGCCTGGCTCCTAGGACTGAAAGTTCGAACCGCTCGCACACATCTCTCTCTCTCTCTCTTTCCTTTGCTAAGTATGCATATATATATATATACAATGCACGCACACGCATGCATGCATCATCTGTGTATCTACGTGTGTATGTGTGTATGTATATATATAGAGAGAGAGAGAGACGTATGTGTATATCTATAATCATATTAATTAATCATATATATATATAATAAATTATTATAACATATTTGTATACGTATGAATACAGGTCGTGCATATACACATATGCTACGGCATCTGAAGCAACTGGCGTTCCGCCGCTCAGCCGAGCAGCTCTTGCGCTGGCGCGAAGCCGCGGGGGCACTTGGGCTTTCGAAAGAAGTAACCCTCGCTCCAGAACCTGGCCAAAAAGAAAGGCAAAAACCAACCCTCGTGGTGATTTAATGGCGGTTTAATGGTGGTTTAATGGTGGTTTAGTGGTGGTTTAATGGCGATTTAATAGTGATTGAATGGTGGTTTAATGGTGATTTAATGGACTCGAACACTAAGAATGGGAGAAAAGGTGATTTAATGGTGATTTGATGGGATATGCTGGGGAACCCCGTTGATCGTCAAACATGGCTGGCTGGGAAATGCCCGAACTAAATGGGCATGTCATGGGAATATCATCGAACTAGGGAGATTTTCCATTGCCATTGATTACAGTACCGGGCAATAACCATTAAAACAATGGGGATTACCATTGGTTGCATGGTTATTAAAACATCAACAAATGAGTTTGTTGACAAAAAAATGAGTGCTTAACCTTCAATCATTGGTATTACCCTCTGGTAATTTAACATAGCTATGGAAAATCACCATTTCTAATGGGAAAATCCACTATAAATTGCCATTTTCAATAGCTACGTTAAATTACCAGAGGGTATGCTCGCCAAATTGTAGATCCATGACGCTTGTGATATCCCTAGTGATTCGATACATTTCCCTCACAGCTGGCCGCCTGGTGGCATCCCATGATCTTGGGCAATTTACGGGTGTACTTTAAACAATAGAAACTTTAAATGGTGAAATCAGAATAAATCAGATGTGCAATATCATGTTTGCTTAGGTGTACCTTACCCCCTCAAGACACTTAGCATCCTGTTGAAGACGGAATCGGACCCCTTCGCGTGCCAAGGGAATGGAACCAACATAATGATGGTGATCTCAACCGATTCCGATGCGAAAAAAAAAATGTTCCACGGACGATTAAATGTAGATTATATAATGTAGTACATCCAAGACTGATTTGTTTTTTGATCACAGTAAGGGGCATTATGGTGCATAGTACCCTCATCATGGATAAATTGAGGCTGGATTCCCTCGTCGCAACATCAGAACTTCTGATGACCTCAACCACCCGTTTCATCCCGAGTGGTGCTGCCCTACCCCAATCAAAATGGGCTATGGTCATCCCACCATGATTACGGATTCCTATCAAAATGGATATGTATCATATATATATATAATTGTATGTATACAGTATATACATGACAGTGGAAATACATGGATCTACAATGAAATACACCTAAATATATAGTGACAAATGGTGTGTGTGTGTGCCATGATTTTTAATTCCCTCTGAAAATGGATTGATGACCATCCCCGAAAACCCTGGCCCTATGCCCACCAATTTTCCACTGACAGTGTCAACCTGTGCTCGTCGTAGAACTTTTTGATTCCGTTTTCAGCGAGTTCCAAGTTTCCTTGGTCACTTCCGGCAGGGTGTTGAATACTGGGCAGTGAATGTGCTGAATTGAGAAGATCCTTGGTGACTCAACGTTGACATGTTTAGCAACTCACAAAACGGTTACCAGGATGTTATACAGTAGATGATATGTCCTTGATAATTCCAGGTGTCTCACTGTTCTCTATCTTCTTGGGGGTTGCTACGTATATATATATATATATATCTATATATGTATATGTATGTGTCTATATATATGTATATATATATGTATATATACATATATGTATATATATGTATACATATATATATATGTATATATATATGTATATATGTATATATATATGTATATATACATATGTATATATATATGTATAAATGTATATATATATGTGTGTAATTAGTTAATAATGTGTATATATATATGCAAATAAAAATATATGTATATATATGTATATACATATGTATATATGTATATATATACATGTATATAAATGTAAATGTATATATACATGTATATAAATATATATGTATATATGTTTGTATATGTACTTGTATATGTATATATATGTGTGTGTGTGTGTAATTAGTTAATTATCTATATATATATAAAACAAATACATACATGCATACATACATACATACATTCCTTACATACATACATACATACATACATTACATACATATATATATATACATACATACATACAAAACATTACATTACATTACATCAATACATACATACATACATGCATACGTTACGTTACGTTACGTTACAATACATACATACATACATGCATACGTTACGTTACGTTACGTTACGTTACATTACATTACATTACATACATACATTACATACATTACATACATTACATACATTACATACATTACATACATTACATACATTACATACATTACATACAATACAATACAATACCATACAATACCATACCATATCATACCATACCATACATACATACAATACCATACCATACCCTTCCATACCATACCATACCATACCATACCAACATACATACATACATACATAAATACATACATACATACATACCATACCATACATACATACATACATACCATACATACATAACATAACATACATACATACATAATAAAATAACAAAACATTAAACAAAAAACAAAAAAAAAACAACATAACATAACATAACATACCATACATACATTGCATACATTACAGACATTACATACATTACATACATTACATACATTACATACATTACATACATTACATACATACATACATTACATACATTACATACATTACATACATTACATACATTACATACATTACATACATTACATACATTACATACATTACATACATTACATACATTACATACAGTACATACATTACATACATTACATACATTACATACAATACAATACAATACCATACAATACCATACCATATCATACCATACCATACCATACATACATACAATACCATACCATACCCTACCATACCATACCATACCAACATACATACATACATACATACATACATCCATAACATACCATACCATTACATTACATTACATTAGATTACGTTACATTTCATTACATACATACATACATACATTAAATTCATTTCAGTACATCACATTACATTACATTACATACATACATAAATTCCATACATTACATTAAATTACATTACATTACATGACATGACATGACATTACATTACACTACACTACATTACATACATACATACATACATTACTTGCATACATACATACATACATACATACATCACATCACATTACATTACATTACATTACATTAATACATACATTACAAACATACATACATACATACATACATACAAACATACATACATACATACATACATACATACAATAACATTCCATACCATACCATTACATTAAATTACATTGCGTTACAAAACATACATACATACATTACATTACATTACATTGCATTACATTACATTACATGACATTACATACATACATACATACATACATGACATTACATACATACATGACATTACATACATTACATACATTACATACATTACATACATTACATACATTACAGACATTACAGGCATTACAGACATTATATACATTACATACATTACATACATTACATACATTACATACATTACATACATACATACATACATACATACATACATACATACATTACATACATACATACATAAATACATACATACATTACATTACATTACATTACATAACATAACAAAACATAACATAACATAACATACATACATACATTACATACATACATACATACATACATTACATACATACATACATTACATTACACTAAACTACATTACATTACACTAAGCTACATTACATTACATTACATTACTTACTTACATACATACATACATACACACATTACGGACATACATTACATACATTACATACATTACATTACATTACATTACATTACCTTATCTTACATTACATTACATTACACTACATTGCGTTACATTACATTATATTACATACATACATACATAATTTCGGTGTCATCGATACCAGCCTACCCTGTGAATTTGTTGGAGAGTACACGTTCCCTGCGGTTAAAGTTCTATCGCGGAGAAGTTTTTGCCGTCAGGAACCCATACTAACGGGACGATCATAGCTATAGTACATAGAACAGAAAGCAGGATGAGGTAATATTACAGCATTTGCCGAACACTTACACCTATATTTTTGCAGCCAAATATACGCGCAAAATGGATGGCATAAATTACGCGCAAACACCCCGTTTCGCCCACACCCTTCTTGTCTTGGGAAGATCAACAAAGGTATTAGGGAATATAAAAGTCCCACCCCCGTTAAACTTCTACATTGATTCATTGAAGGCCTTCAATAAGGGTTTAATTCTCCCACCCCCGTTAAAATTCTACATTGATTCATTGAAGATCTTCAATAAGGGTGGGTCTCATTCTTCCACCCCCGTTAAACTTCTACATTCATTGAAGATCTTCAATAAGGGTTTAATTCTCCCACCGGGGTTAAACTTCTATATTCGTTGAAGATCTTCATTGATGATGATGATGATGATGATGATGTGGAACGAACCCGCACAGGTCCCTCTGCTGTCGTTCTGATCTAGAACATCAAGTTCACCATAATGCTAAAATATCCCATTTTTACCACGTTTTCAGCTCATACCAAGAAGGCAGGCCAACAGGCGCGGGCAAGACGAGGTGTTTGGGTGTATAATTACATTTAATATCATATAATTACGAGTTGTGACAGCAAAGCGCGAGCGAAGAACAACACGTATACTCTGGTCGTCTGACCAGCAGGAAAAACATTGACAATAGATAAATCAATCATGTTATATTTGTTACTGCCATGTTCTATTGCCATATTTTTGTTTCTACACATGGCAATAAAAGATTGGCATTCAATCCATTTTTGAGATGATGTTCTATTGCCATATTTGATCACTGAAAGGCACGGACTCGATGCTTCACTCGAAGAATACCGCCGCAGCAACTAGAGCTGTGGGCTGCTGGCGAAAATCTGCGATCTGAAATTATGTCATCGCAATAAAAAAAGGCTATGTTTGAAACATCCGTTGTGATAAATTATAAATTCTACTTGAATGAGTATATAGAATGAGAATTAGTATAAATTCTACATAAACTCCACAAATAGATTCATATAGGATGAGAATCGCGTCGTCCGAAGATTCACAACCCGCCGATCCTTCCATTCCCACGGCCGAAGAGAGGACCATCCCCAATGATGAACCCTTTGGGGGTCATGTTACACCCCAAATAGATTGCAAATGGAGGCATACCCAATGACAAACCCTAAAAACTGTGGATGTGGATGTGTTGTTAAAAAGAAAAAAAATGACCTGTCTGATCTTTTTGTTTGTTATTTATCTGCTTTTTAATTGAACTACAACTTCGTTGACTTTTCCCTATCCGTACCTCAGACTGTGCAATCTGCAGCGGACATCCCACATCTTCGGCTGAGAATCTCTTCGTTTTCCACGGCTCTACGTTGCCAAAGACCCTGGGGCAACTCTCGTTATCTTCCAGGTTCCTGGGATCCAAGGTCGGGAAAACTGTTGCAGATACGGTTCCAAAACCATTGTTCTGGGCATCAGAGGTTTCCTCTGGTTTCTTGATGATCCCTTTCTCCAACCTCCAATGCTGAGATGGTTGAGGTTGAGGCCCATGATGTCTGAAAAATTGCTCAACATGACCAAAATCTGTCAGGGGCTGATGTTGACCCACAGTTTGAAGTGCTCTGTTTCGAAAAGTATCAGCACTTCAGCCACTGTTCTGAACAGTCAAAACTGCGTTGTGTCTCTGGTGCGTTTCTGTAGGGAACAAACAAATGTCTGGTGAAATGGCCACGCTGCATCATGAAACAAGATGCAGCCCACGAACCCGAATGCTCACACGTATGTTGATGGTACAGATGTCGAAAAACATGGAAATGCAGTCGCGCAGAACACGTTTCTGAAACAGTTTATTTGAACAGTCTTGTACATTTTCCCCTGTTACCATACCAGTGCACCTTAGACTGTGGAATATGGAAGAAGGTGGCGTGCTAAGTGTGGAGTGTGGAGTGTAGAGTCTGGAGTGTAAAGTATGGAGTGTAAGAAAGTGTGGAGTGTCAAGTGTAAAGTGTAAAGTGTGGAGAGTGGAGCGTAGAGTGTAAAGTGTAAAGTGTGGAGTGTAAAGTGCAGAGTGTGGAGTGTAAAGTGTGGAGTCTGGAGTGTGGAGTGGAAAGTGTAGACTGTGGAGTGTGGAGTGTAGAGTGTGGAATGTGGAGTGCAGAGTGTAAAGTGAGGAGTCTGGAGTTTGGAGTGTGAAGTGTGGAGTGTGGAGTGTAAAGTGTAGAGTGTAGAGTGTGGACTGTGTAGTGTAGAGTGTGGACTGTGTAGTGTAGAGTGTAAAGTGTGGAGTGTAAAGTGCGGAATGTAAAGTGTAAAGCGTGGAGTGTAGAGTGAAAAATGTGGAGTGTAAAGTGAAGAGTGTAAAGTGTAGTGTGTAGACTGTGGAGTGTACGATGTAAATTGTGGAGTGTAAAGTGTGGAGTGAGGAGTGAAAAATGTAAAGTGTAGAGTGTAAAGTGTAGAGTGCGGAGTGTGGAGTGTAAAGTGTAGTGTGGAGTGTGAAGTGTGGAGTGAGGAGTGTAGAGTGTGGAGTGTGGAGTGTGGGGTCTGAAGTGTAAAGTGTGGAGTGTGAATTGCGGAGTGTTAAGTGTGGAGTGTGAAGTGTAGAGTGTGGAGTGTAAAGTGTAGAGTGTGTAAAGTGTAGAGTCTTTCAAGTGGTAGAGTGTGGAGAGTAAAGTGTGGACTGAGGAGTTAAAAATGTAAAGTGTAGAGTGTAAAGTGTGGAGTGTGGAGTGTAAAGTGCAGAGTGGGGAGTGTAGAGTATAAAGTGTAGAGTGTAGAGTGTGGAGTGTGGAGTGTAGAGTGTGGAATGTGGAGTGTAGAGTGTGGAGTGTAAATTGTAGAGTGTAAAGCGTAGAGTGTAAAGTGTATAGGCTGTAAAGTGTGGAATGTAAAGTGTGGAGTGCAAAGTGTGGAGTGTAAAGTGTGGAGTGTGGAGTGTAAAGCGTGGAGTGCGGAGTCTAAAGTGTAAAGTGTGGATGTGGAGTGTGGAGTGTAGTGTAGAGTGTGGAGTGTAAAGTGTGGAGTGTGAAGTGTAAAGTGTGGAGTGTAGAGTGTGGAGTATAAAGTGTAAAGTGTAAAGTGCGGAGTGTAAAGTGTAGAGTGTGGAGTGTAAAGTGTAGAGTGAAAAGTGTAGAGTGTAAAGTGTAGTGTGGAGTGTAAAGTGTCGAGTGTGGAGTGTGGAGTGTAAAGTGTAGAGGGTGGAGTGTAAAGTGTGAAGTAAGGAGTGTGGAGTGTAAAGTGTGGAGTGTAGAGTGTGTAGTGACGGTTGCAAACGGTTGGGCAACGTCGAGCGAACACACCCTCAACCCCCAGACCCCCAGAGTGAAACGGGAACCTTGCTACGCATTCGGGAAAAATCATTGGGGGGGCTCACCCGCACCCTGTTTAAATTTCTACCCCCCTCAAGTCAACACATGTGTTTCTGAATCTGAGGGACCTGTGTTCGAATTCATGGGAGAATTAGCTGTTCAACCCTCTGAAGAAAAAGACATCTTTGCTTTCCCCGATCCCTTGAAAATTCTTTGCTTCTCTACCTGGGTATGGGACGGGTTTTAATTTGGTACCCCCCAAAAATCCAAAAACATGTGGGTCAATGCCAAGAGTTGCAACTGTGGTTCACTGGGCCTTAGACCCTTGGCGTGGCTTCAAACTTCGGCCCAGACTCAAAGCTCTCGTGCAAAGAATGGACTTGCGCCAGAGTGATTTGAAGTCGTCCTGAGTTGCCAAAATTGGCTCCCAAATGGCTCATGAATGGCCCACTCCACCTATATAATGGTCTATGCTATGCGGCGATTCAGAAGAAAAGGATGTCTGGCACCCAAATGCTCCATGTACCGTATATATATACCTCTGCATTTGTTCATTTCAAAGGTTTGGGAATATCCATGGAATATCATGGAATTGAAGAGATGAATTGGTTACACCTCGGCCAGTAGGAAGTAGAACCATTTTTCTCCCCAAGCATAAAGACGTAGAGGTTTTGAGTCTTCTCTATGCATCCGTCTAAATTGGCGGACTTCGGAAAACTATATGGCATGTTTATATAAACATATCAATTCCTGGCTAATTCACTGATTTCATCAACATCCCAGCCAAAACCATAGTGCCGTAGTTCCAGAATGTTACGATCTTGACCCAAGATTCTCCAGGCACATCATAGAGGCCGGTCTTCTCCAACATCCAAATCACCTCTCGGATTGAGTCAAGTTTGGGGTCAATCTTCTCCAAATATCATATAAATCAAGTTGAGTTACTGTCTGATAATCTTACACAGCAATGAAAAAGTGCGCGCACGGCATATCCATTTAAATGAAGGCAATTTCACCATGCCATGTTTGAAGATCTGAAAGGAAATCATCCCAGTTACATGTGGACAGGGTCCAGGGACTCAACGAGCCATCGTCATAGAGCATCAAGAAACATGTTGTTTTGATATCCAACAAATCAATCAGAGTCTCAATCACATTCCGTCTAATGAAACAGATCAAAACCATCAATTGAGAGTGAACCTTTGAGAGTGAACCATCAATTTCTAGTGAAACATATGGTAAAACCTTTGATAGTGAACATATTGATTTCCCCCACACCTAGGAAGACCAAGCAGGATGGTTCGATGTGTCGCCTCTCTAAAGATTGCTGCTGGTTCTGTGGGGGAATCTGTCCAACAAAACTGCAAACGACCAATACTGTACCCAAATCACCGGTTATAAGCCACTTACAATGGTGATCTATATTGGGCGCCAGTGCAGTGACCAAACCTCTTGTGTCATCCCCTCCCCTTTATATTGCTTGGTTTTCAGGATGCATCGCAAAAGTGCATGAGAAGCCTGCTGGGTTCCTAGGCCAACCCCATACTTGACCACTATTATTTCCAAGTTTGGTTGGTGAACCTCCCCAAGTTCCGACGTTTCCTAGCCGTCCAGCCATCTCACCACCGGTCCCGACTGAGACCGACTTGCAAGTGTCCAATCAGACCACTCTTTCACCACCATCTTTTGATTGATGTTTCACCCAAGAAAATCTAAAAATCAAAAAATCCCTGTGGATCCCTGGCTTTCTGTTCCCTGCTTATCTGACCAGCCCTTTTGACCGATGACCACCCCCATCCCTCAGCGCTCTCCGTCCCAGTCACATGGGCAGCCTTTTTTCTGAAGCTCGGATCCTTGGGAGCCCAGGAAGTGGTTGGAACCGTTGAGTCATTTGGTTCTGGTTGCTTGATCAAATTTCACGAGCTGGGATTTTGATATCCAATATTCCCTAAAAATCACAAAATCCCAGGAGCTCGTGAAATTTGATATGCTTGATAGATGTGGGTGTCGTTATACAAAGCGAACATATAAACCATATTGGTGGCATCTCCTTCTTGGATTCATCACATGTTTGGAGGATCATCCCACGGATTGCAACTGGTTAATAGCCCTACTGATTGGGTTCGTCCGCGATCAGTGTCTTATCCCATTAATCTAAATGGCTGAACTAACCATGGTTACTAACCCAATAAATGGGTACTATCCCAGTCAATATAATCAATGGATATGTTCCATTCATTGAGTAGTTACTGGATATTCTCCACTATATCAATCGGCGATATTATCAAAGGATTGGTTGAAGGGAAAATCTAGAGGAAACCATGGTGTTTACCATCATAGAGAAGAGGTTCCTGTAAAATTTCCCTGAAACCAATCCAAGGAATAACTTATCCTAATATTTCTACAATAAAATTTCTTAAGTAGTTATTACTAATAATTGGTTAATATTACATCACCATCATAGTACATGGATATTCTAAACTAGTCCACTATATCCTCCGTTCATCAACCTGGGATCAAAGCCCTTCACCCAGACACAGAGATCCGGTAGTTGTAGCCATCCACCACGCAGCAAGCCTCACGGAGTTTGGGCATGGCGATATTGATATGTGCCATAATCAATATTGGATATAGTAAGATAAAATATTTAACGTGAAATATACTATGCGATACAAGATGGGATATAATATAGAATATAATGTGGGATATAGCATGGGACATAATATGGGATGTAATATGGGATGCAATATGGGATACTGTATACTATATTGGAATCTGTTTCGATATGTAGTCCTATTTAATGATTATAGATGGGATGCATAGGTGGTACAACCCCCCCTGGTGTGTGAGGGGAATTAACACACCAACCATTTTAATGGGGATGTAGTGGGACATTCAACAATATAATATATAGATGTATCATATGTACATATATGTATATGATATGTGTATATATATATATATACACGTGTGTGTGTGCTGCGGTCAAGTTACATGAGATTGATGGGGTACCGTCATCCATTCCATAATGGGCATCATTGTACCGGCAGCAGGGGATCCTAGACTCAAATGGGCCATGAATCGAAGATGAATCATCAGATATCATCAGATATCATATCCAACACACATATCCTGAAGCATTTTATGTCAGGTAATATCATATATCCAACACATATAATTATGTCCAGATACCCTTTCGAAGCTGCCAACGTAGTGAAGCGAAATCTCCCAGGCCTCCCCATCCCCACATCCCCACATCTCCATGTTACGGAAAGGCCTGGCTCCCAATATCGCTATGTGCCAGCTGTTGACCGTCGCTACGGAGAGAGACCACTGGGACCAGCAGGAGCCAACCTCGAGGCAGGTTGTAGTGTGCTGTAGCGACAAAAGGATGTGCATCCAACACGTCAAGTGCTGAAAATGAGCGATATTGTATGTGTATATGTTTCTGTAAGTATTTGTATAGTATTTTTATAATATATATATATTCTGTATGTACATGATTATATGTATATAACTCGGGTTTGTCCTATTGCAACTTTATGAACATTGTTTTCAACAACATACCACCTGAAAATGCAGATCCATGTTCAAGTCCCATAATTCAGTGTAAGGTTTATTGAAACCAGCCTATGGAAAAGAAGTCCGTTTGGGAGACCTGAATTGGCCATTGACATATGAGTAGCGGACAAAATTATATGTTAAATTCAATGCCATGTACGAATTAGGGTCGTCCCCTATCGGTTGTGTGGATTTCAGTATTCCCAGAGGTATCATAAATGGGGTATCGGTATAGGGTCGTCCCCTATCGGCCCTATCGGTTATGAAGGTTTTGTGCAACCTCGGAAAAGCCAAGGCGAAGCAAAGACTAAATTAGTATTACAATAATTTTGTCGGTTACTCATATGAGGATAGTTTGATGTAGTTTTGCCTGTAGAAATCAGCATTCAAAGAGGCTCCAGGGTTTACATGCCCATGCTCTATGAGCTACTGTTTATGAACGAGTGACAAAATTGCCTTGAGCAATTGACATGGCAGCACTTTTGGAATTCCAAGAGTCCAAACATAGAGTGGTCGCGATGATTCCTTTGAACACGTGCATATCTTTCCCCCGCTGATTGGTAGACAGCTTATATGCATATAGTTATCGAAGGAAGTTTAGAAGTCAAACTTCCGACAATATGGACAAATGAAAAGCAGAGGTGGGAAGAGTCAGAGAAGAGAAGAGAAGAGAAGAGAAGAGAGTAGAAGAGAGTAGAAGAGAGTAGAAGAGAGTAGAAGAGAGTAGAAGAGAGTAGAAGAGAGTAGAAGAGAGTAGAAGAGAGTAGAAGAGAGTAGAAGAGAGTAGAAGAGAGTAGAAGAGAGTAGAAGAGAGTAGAAGAGTGAAGATCAGAGAAGATCAGAGAAGAGAAAGCTTCAGAAGAAAGAAGATCCAGGCGCGCGAAAAGGTAGGAAAGTCGCGAAACACTGTGCTTTTGATTTGAGGCTCCGGAGGGTCGAAAAGTAGGCTCGCTAAAGCGACGGGTGCGGAGCCCGCTGGGCAGATGAGAGATGAAAAATTGCACGCCGTTGTGGCGCGAAGCACATTTGCAAGTGAAAAAGCTAAAAACACCTCATGTTCGGAACACTTTTGGAAGTTGAGATGTCGAAAAAGTGCACGCGGTTGTGGCGCGAAGCACATTTCCAAGCCAAAATGCGCAACACACACCAGCTCCGGACCACTTTTGGAAGTTGAGATGTCAAAAAAGTGCACGCCGTTGTGGCGCGAAGCACATTTGGAAGTGAAAAAGGTAAAAACACCTCACGTTCGGAACACTTTTGGAAGTTGAGATGTCGAAAAAGTGCACGAGGTTGTGGCGCGAAGCACATTTCGAAGTCAAAATGTAACAAGCACACCGTGTTCGGAACACTTGTAGAAGTTGCGATGTCGAAAAAGTGCACGCTGTTGTGGCACGAAGCACATCACATGCTCGGGCCACTTTTTGACGTTCAGATGTCGTTTCGCGTGGCAGGCGCAAGGGATTGTGCACCTTGTCAGAAGTGAGCAAAACGTGATGGTTTTGTAGCGTTTCCAAAAACGATGGCAGGCGTGGGACATTTGAAGAGGATCTACAAAGATGCATTTTCCGTGGCAGGCGCAGTACAAGAGACATGTTCATCAGAGCTGTTAGGAGGTCAGGGCGCTGATTTCCTGAGACGGGTTGCATTTTGGAGCATCAGATCTTCAGGTTTGCTGGATGATTTTGCGTCGCAAAACACATTGGTACGAGGCCGTCAGCTCTGCACTCAACTTTCCATTGTTGAAGGAAGTCTGGCAGAATTGCTTCGTTTTTGATGTTGTCAACTTTGAAAATTGAGGAAGTCTCGCAGACTTGTTTCGTTTTTGATGTTGTCAAGTTCAAAAACTGAGGAAGTCTCGCAGATTTTTTTCGTTTTTGACGTTGTCAAGTTCAAAAAATTGAGGACTTCTCGCAGGATTGCTGCGTTTTCAATCTTACAGTTAGACAGGCAGACAGACAGACAGACAGACAGATCGATAGATAGATAGGTAGATAGACAACTACAACTACAACAACTACAACTACCACTACACTACACTACTGCTACAACTACAAATACAAATATACTACGCTACATTACACTACACCACTACACTACACTACACTACGCTACGCTACGCTACACTACACTACACTACACTACACTAATTACATCTAATCACACTACACTACACCAATTACACTAACAACTGCAACAACAACTGCTACCACAACTACAACTACAATTACAACTACACTACACTACACTAATTACACTGCAGCACGCAACAACTGCAAACACAACTGCAACTACAACCACACTACATTACACAACACTACGCTACACTGATTACATTTCATTACACTAAAACTACAGCTGCAGCTGCCACTACAACTACAACTACATTGCACTACACTACACTACACATACTACACTACATTACACTACACTACACTAATTATGCTGCAACTACAACTACACTACACTATTTATTTGCACTGCACTGCACTACAACTACAACTACATTACCTTACACTAGACTACACTACACTATACCACACAACACTACACGACACTACACAACATTACGCTGCATTACACTACACTAATTACACCACACCACGGCTACAATTGCAACTGCACCTGCAAATACACTAATTACGCTACATTACAGCTACAGCGCCACTACACTACAACTACAGCTACAACTGCAACTACAACTACAACTGCACTACACCACATTACATCCAGCAGTTGTGGTAAGGTGACCACTGCAACCGTGGCAACCATTCCAAAAAACACAACTCCGACTCCAACCACCTGTCAGTCCATCAGTGGATTCGCTCTGCCATCCGTGATTCACAACAACCAACCTCTCCTATAGGCTTACTATTTTTGAAACTTCCGCCACCGCCTTGTGCGGTACTACTGGTATATTATATTGAATATTGTCAGTTTCCCACATCTAGTGCCCAAGGTGGTAATTCCATAGCAAACTCTTAGTCTACCGTATGGTACCATATTAAAACCCCCTCAAATCAACAGCCCATAGGGCCATCTCCAGTGGATGGGGCTCAGGTCTCAAGGTCCCAACTCATCCTCCAATTCTACAGGACCAAACATCTCCCATATGTCAAACGAGAGCAAAACACATCTAATACATACACATCATGTGTGTATGTATGTGTGTATATTTAAATATTTAAACAAACAAAGCGTTTGCAAACTGGATGGGCCAAACCTATCCCCAGATGTTCCCCGCTGCAACATCGCCCAGCAACAGAAGAAGCGCGTCGCCATTCGACGCGCCTGTCTAAGGCGCGATGGGATCCAAAAGGGGCCTTAAAGCGGGTGCAGGCCAACAAAAATTTTCAAAAACGTGGATACTAACCAACAAACATACCGATTGCAGCAGCTTAAAAAAGCAGGACCTTGATTGTGAATAAAGGAGAGCAATCATTAAGTGGCTGTAATTATCAGCACGGGGTTTGAAGGCTCTCCGTCCTCACTGGAATATCACCAGCAAGAACAGGCATTTCATCACATAAAACCGAGGACAGAATTTACAATAACTGGGATCCAACTGGATAAGCTAGCACGATCATAAGTTTATCAGAAGCCACTCAGAAATTGGACCATACGGGATCGCATCACTTGCTACTGGCTTGATGCCAAAAAAGCCTGGCAGTTGTCAATGGTCTATGCCACAAGTACTTGACGTGGGTCTCAAATCGATGGAGGACACCTCAGAATGTTGACAAAGGGGACAATGATGATGGACCGTGTTTTTCTGGTACAAACCCAAATGCCAACTGGGGGTATTTACAAGTTACATGGGGCCACTGGTTCCATGACTGCAAACGACCCCGATCACAAACAGGTTTGGACCAAAAAATACTGCCGAGGCACAGCAGGTAGATATGCAACAAGAATTTGCAAACACTTCAGACCTCAGTGGCACAGCAGGTTAGGCCTGAAAGTCTCGGGGTGCACTCCGCCAATGGGGTCCCACAATCCCAATCCCCATAGAATTAGAATTGTGGCGATGCAAAAGGTAGTTGTACCATAGCATTAGCCACTGGAAATATCGTGTACTTATTGTACGAAAATAATCTACAAATGGTGGATCCAAACAGATCAACCCTTTTTGATCACTTGCTATCAACCCCCCGATCGTTCCAAGTAGGGATGGAACGACCAGATTGCTTGGACCAAGCGGGGTATGATGGTCAAAACTGCGCGCCCTAAAGTGGAATGGTTTACCAACTGGTCCACTACTTCATGGGGATTCAACCATACTCCAATACACGGCGAGAAGCAGGAATAGGCTTGTGCCACAAGGCTCCGTTGGGCAAACATGGCCGCAGGATGTGGTTTCATGCACACCATAGATCAATTTTAGAAACACCAACATCAGTTAGGGAAAATTGGGGTTCCTTCTTTTCCATGTATATATATATATAAATATATTTATTTAGAGAGAGAGAGAGAGATTCATGAATTCCATCTTGAAGCCATGATCTTCACACCGCAACAATTTGGAACCCTGGTGCTAAGTCTCCACTTCCTGTCCATGTCCCTTTTTATAACGGGTCATGGTGCAGCTTTTATGCAGCTAAATAATGTTAGTAGTGAAAATTGGTGTGATTGTTCTAGCATGATCATACATGGTCATAACTGTATGTTCATGAGTGGTTGCTATTATCAAAATCATATTTGTTGATCTTGTTTGTTCATTCTCTTGCTCCCTACTATGATAACAGATATCACAATATTATATTGCCAAAATACTGTAACGACAATCATTAACTATAGTAGTGATCAATCAATGTGACTATATGTTGTCATGACTATATTAAATTGAAAACTGTTATTGCATTGTTTTACTAGTAGTAAATATTACCAATCAATGAAAAACGTTGGTAATTATTTCGTACTAAATATTAACAGTACTGAATATTCCCAAAAAAAACAAAAATATATATATATACAGTTAACGAATACGAATATTTAGCTACCAGAAACAACGAAACTAAATATATATTATTTTCACATGTTATTACGAATATTGCTAGTGGATAGCATACTAACCATCATCGTTATCATTAGCATAATGCTAGCCATTGATAGGATGAATTCTTTATTTATATACAGTCCAAGCACTGTATAAGAATTCCTTGTATAAGAAAATGAATGGCTTGATTTTTTTGCCGCATATATGTTTTGTGGAAAAAATATGCAAATGGAAGTTAAGTTGAGGGACCCTGGAGTTTTAAAGGCTAAGGAATTTAGATGTGTGTGAAGGAGCCCCTTTGCGCCCCTGCTCAATTTTCTTAACCACGCAAGGGTTTATAAAGATTTTATTTGGAGCGGGAAATGGAGCCAGCCTCCCTTGCAACCAAATACCCGCCAAAATGAACTTTGCACAACCATGGTATGGTTGGGAATGACCAGCAAGAAAGAAATCCAGCCCCTCAATACATAACTAAGAAATCCAGCGCCAATTTCTTAATCATGTAAGGGTTTGTAAGAGCTTTCTGTAGAGGAGGCTGGGTAACTGTTCCTTTGTGCCCAGGAGCCACTGGGAAGCGGCGCAAGGATGGCGGAGTCAAACTCACGAAAGGAGCTGCGCAGAGGCAACCCCGCTCTTACATCTTCAAATCTGACTGCTTGCAAAATACTACATTAAGAAATTGCTGAGAAATTAAGGGACCCTCGACCGAATAATTGCACATATATACTGACATACATGGGGCCTTTCCGATAAGAAATTGAGGGACCCTGGCCATCGGCAACCAACATTCTGATATAACGCTCGCGCTGTATGTATGTATGTATGTATGTATGTATGTATGTATGTATGTATGTGTATGTGTATGTGTATGTATGTATGTATGTATGTATGTATGTATGTATGTATGTATGTATGTATGTGTATGTGTATGTGTATGTGTATGTGTATGTAAATGTATATGTATATGTATATGTATATGTATACGAATAAAGCTACTGTAATTAGATACATGCTATTTATTAATCATCATTGACAGTTTTTGCGAATCATTAGGATTCCTGGGATGCACATCCAACGGATGGCCACCTCTGCAGCTGCTCTCGGACATCTGGATCTGGGTCGCTGCCTTCGGGATATGAGCAGAGTCCCTGGCCCTGTCAACACCAAAGCATGTATATATATATATATGTATATAAATGTATATGTGTGTATATATACATATATTCATATACCCACATACAAACGTTTACGCGTATACGTAATACATGTTCATTTACAACACGTGCGATTTCTATATACATACACATACATTTAAGAAACAAACAAAACATATATATATACATATATATATATTTACATGTGTGCATGTGTACTATATATATATAAATAATCCATGCATGTGTCTTGCTCCTGCGCATGGTTTGACATGACAGATGAAATCGCCGGTGCTCTGCCTAGAAGTCTTTGGGCTTCCAGGGTACGCGTCAGCAGGAAACCTGGGGGGATCCATGGGAGCCAGTGGCGGACTCGTTTAAAGAAAATATGCGGGAAACCTGAGATTTGTTTCGGAAATAACCTAACATTGAAGAATATTGGGACAAACTGCAGGTTTACCAGTCAAGTATGAGGATTACCTGCATTTTTTTGAGGAAACCAAGTTGCAATGTTTGCCCCTTCATAAATGCAGCTACCAGATAAATCAAAATCTCATGACCCGGGGACTTTGACTCATATGGCTTTGATCGGAGGGAAAAAGTACCGCAGTCGATTGCAGTTCTACAGGGAAACGGGATGATAAAACATAATATAATGTAAATTGGGTATTTATATTTAGGTCACACACACACGTATATATATATATCACACACATATATATATATATACAATTTGTAGGTACAGACTGCATTCAAGCAAATAGCATTTAGGATTATGTAGGTATAGGTGCCCTTTGAGTATAAAATCTATATAGTCTATAGGGAACCAATATGTAGCATAGAGGCACACAATGAGTGGTAAAGCGTGCGTAATATAGTATACAGGAACCCTATGCAATGAGTGGTATGTAGGTACGCTATGAAACAAGTGTAGGTAGTACATGTAAGGTGTAAGGCGCACAAAGGTATTGATGAAGCAATGTGCAGCCAACACGTGTGTATAATGGTGTTTGGGTATTTATATTCAGGTGGTATGTGATACATAAATAAGCATATTTTTTGTAGGTGCTTTTCTGATCTTTGCAAAATAACAACTGCTATAAATTTTACGGCGCCTGTTTTTCTCTGTCTGTGCGCGTGAAGACTTTCAACTTTCTTTCTGTAGATATGGGCCGTGCTGGGGAGAGTGCTGGCGCTGCCAGAGGTTGGGCTCCCAGCTGCTTGGCCACCCTTCTCACGCTCAATTTCCTTCTGCATCTCCCTGATTTTCGATGTTCGACCAGGCATCTTTGTCAGCATTCTTGAAAGTGTCGGCACACATAGCACGGGCCAGGCCATGCTCACAAGTGGCCTTCCAAAAAATGCTCAGCAGTTGCAACCTCCAATTCCTGACAAGCGTGGAGGCGGTGGAGGCGGGGGGACATCTTTTTTTTTCGAAGGCCGGCAGGAGAGGGACCATATTACTATCCTTGAGTGCATGGGACGCTAGCAAGGGAGGTGGGGGCGGACATCATGATTACGATATGTTTTTTGAAGCGGGGGCTGGACCCCATTATTGTTTCTGAATGCATCGCACACTGAATGACTTCTATTTTGGGTCCACCCCCGTGCGAGATGATAGCATTCATTGGCGAGCTGTAACGATGACATCTGCACACCCACAGCGAATACAAACTCGCTGCATGAAGACTTGTTCTTGGAAAGGCGAGGGGTGGCGAGCATTAGTGTTTCTCGGTGCATTGAACGCTAGGAGGCAGGGGAAGAGGGGGAGATTGACTAGCTTTCTGCTCACGCTCTTGTAGTCCGTACAGCAGGAGTTTGAGGGGAAGGGAGGGACCGTAGCACCCTATCACGGATGAAGGCTCGTCCTGTTTCCATAAGCATCACACATAGCAATCACATAGCAACACACAAGTCTCAAAAACACTGTTTTGAGAACGCCCGAAACCGCCCCGAAGCCATTTAATTATATGATATGTATGTATGGCATATTTATGTGTATATGTATATATATTTGTACATATTATGTGTACGACATATATGTATTCGATGTAAATGTCTATGATAAATATGGTACATATATACATGATCAATGATACATATGATATAGTATATCGGTAGCTCATAGGTACAATATAGAAGCGTATGTGTAGTATATCAATAGTATGCAGGAATCATATGTTAAATTAAACATGTGTAGTGTTGCGGGAGTATACAAGCAGTAAATGGAAAGTAGATACGCAGCATATATGAGGTTATAGGTAGTACGTAGGTACTTTCAAGGGAGTATATGTAAGATGTACGTCGTCTAAAAGGACCTAATAAATATGAGGCTGGACTCCGGACCTCGGCAAAGTTGGAAACAGCTTCCAAATAGAAGGGCCTGGAATGCTACCAGTGGACCCATACCATAGGAACACGGAACACAAGATCATATACGTATATATATATATATACATGAGGAACTCTTGGGGATATAGATCTATATATATATACAATACCTAGAAATTAATTTATTGTTATATGGATAACTGTTGGATAACAATTAGAGAAGTAGTGGATAACTATTGATATTGATACATATTATGTGCATATATATATATATATATTAGACATAAAACAATACAATCCATGGATAGCTAGCAGCTATCACCGGCGAGTGGCAACTGGGATCATGAGACAAGTGAAGGGTCTTCAACCAGCTCCAAAGCTCCTGAGGGACCACCGGAAGATTCATGGGGACTGGCACAGCTTTTTGGCACATGCAGATGATCTAAAATTACATGTTGGTGTAGATGGTCGTATATGTTTGTAACAAGTATACATATGTTCATATATATGTTTATGCTTATATACTAGATTATTTACTACCATCTTGGCTACTATCTTAGCTACTATCTTAGCTACTATCTTAGCTATGGCAGATGATGCTTCAAGTGACAATGGCAAATCCGCATTGGACCTGGTTGAGATTGGACCTCTTCCCACTGGTGTTGCTTGTATCGCTCATGATCGGCTAGATCGCCAGTCTTGCAGATCAAAATGGTCATGTCTTCGCCAGTTTGTTCACTCTTAACGGGAGGTACCCACACGTTCTTCCCTTCTATCAGAATTTAAAAAGAAACACAGAAAATCCACCAAGGAAACTAAAGAATTAGCTTTCTCCCACTTCATCCTCACTATGTTTTTGAGCCACTCCACCCACCCCACCTGCAAGGCTTGGCACATCAACAGCCCCAGGTCACGGCCTTTGCCCGTGCCGTAGCTGAGCCTTGAAATCACCAAATCCACCAGGAACAAACGCGCCCATTGGACCTGGCCCAGATCACCCAGTTGGAGCCTCCTAGGAGTTGGAAATGGCTAGTAACCCTGGGTGATCCTATATCCCACATTCCAAATAAACATCCCCCCAATTTTCTGTAGTTATTCATGTTTAATAGGATGAGATTGTCATGATATTCCAAGCAGAACCATCAACCGCCAGGGATCAACTATGGCACTATGGGTCACTGGCTGTTCAACCCCCAAAATTTGTGCTGAGACCCTACAAATAACCAGCCACATCCCATCATGGTGATCATGAAACAATGCTAAATTCATCCACAATAGATTGATGCTGATAATCCCCAAAAGCATTCAAGCAATCATCATCCTAGACCAATATCTTCCTCCCAAATATCAAATACCCCCTCGAAACTTTGGTTCAGTAGTGGATGTTTATATTCACCAGTATATCAAGTGATACCATCTGGTTATTTAACAGTTTGCCATGGAAAATCCACATTTTTTATAGGTAAATCATCTATAAATGGGTAAATCTCCATTTCCCATGGCTATGTTAGTCATAACCAGGTTGGGTACAGTATTCCCCAAAATCTGCTAGAAATTCTCACTTCGAAGGTCCCAAAATCGGCCGGCGCTTTCTTTTTGGGGTCCGCACCGACCAATGGCGATGCCCCAGCACTCCTGCACAGGCGCCGCTCAACTCGAAGGCTTGGCGGACGAAGAGGCGCTTCACCTGCTCAGGATATAGATGTAGTAGTATAACTATTATAGATATATAGATATTGTGTTATATATCTAGTAGGTTAATGTTATATATATATATAGATATTGATATATATAATCATTCACTGCATAATATAAGTGACTACTGTATATGTATTCACCTTGCTTATGTATACATTAAGAGTAATAATTAAAAACAATAGCAATAATTAATAACAATGATAATCAATGTAGCATATAAATTGTCTACATATGTATATATAGTCTATATATATAGTATATATATAGTCTATATATATATATAGCATGCATATAGTCTATATAATATACTGTATATATATATACATGTACGTCGCACTACATATCTCTATATAATATATATATATGGTGTGTATATATATATATATTTGTGCGTACATGAATACTGGGTGCAATAGAAACCCAGGTGGTATCCCCAACAACAAAGTTGGCTGGAAAAATGTGGAAACAACTGCAACCCTGGCAACGGGCGCCAGATCTGGATCTCAGTCGGTATTTGTTTTCCCAAGAATCTGCTACAGCCTAGGTATTGGTGGGATACCCCCTCCAAGGACTCACAGTGTCACCAGGGTATCAAACTACTTACCCTTCAGTAGATTAGCTTCGGAACCAACACGAAAAACTCCCTAGGAAATGATCTATATATATATATATAGTGACGCCCAGTATGTATGTGAATTTGCTGAGGGGTATCCAATCCATTCACCCGTACTCATTTCAGGATATAAAGAACAATATACTCAACGAAAAGCAGCGATGTGAAACAACAACTGCCAGGTTGAGCACCAACAAACTCAAGGATACAACCCCAAAATTCATCAAAATTGTGGATACAAATTGACCAAGCAAATGAGGGAAATCCCTCAAAATGAGTATGCCCTCGAAGCAAAAGGCAAGAAAAAGATGTGCCAAGAAATGGCTTGCAAATCATTGGCAAATGAGTCCTTGGCCTAACCAACTAGACAGGCATCCCGGATTATCCCAGTCATTCACCTGTCAACATTGCCATAATCAACTTGAAAACCTTATTGTCCCAGGAAGTAGTGACCGGAATTATCATCAGGGTCATGACAACAATCCCTCCCGATTCTACTTGGCTATCTCTCTATTTCTTCTGACTTATACCCCATTGCTTTCACATGTATTACTGAGTCTAACCATTGAATGGGTTGAACATCCAAGTAGTGAAAAAGAAACACTGTTTCCAGGTGATAAAGCCGCTACTAGTTGGGATACAATGCCCAAAAAAAAAGACCTATTTGAATCCCTTCCACCTAAGCTTAGATACCACCCATTTCAGGATAGTTAAACCATGTGAAAGCATGGCTTTACCACCCTAGTCACAAAAAATCATGGGCTTAACATCACTAAGCAGTTTTCATGAACCGAGGCTTCACATAGCTGACATAGCTATTCCCCCAATCCCCCAATGGCCGGCCATCTTCAAGTTGGCGCCCATGTTCATGGCAGCACCGCTCACGTTGCCCAGCGCAGGGGTCATCTTGGGTGAAAAAAACCTCGGGACGACCCTGGGGCTGGGAAAACATGGTGCTTGAACCAAGAAAATGTGGATTTATACAACAAGAACAATGAGTTTAACCAGCAAAAATGGCGCGAAAATCAAGCATAGAGATATTGGGTAAATATCTTCAACGAACATGAAATATTCAAAAACGTTAACCAGCTAAACCGGATATACAGTATTGGGTAATAATTTACTGGGGATATCTGGAAAATCTTGGGTTTAGAACATCGGATTAAGAATAATTCTAGGTACAAGTGAAACCTCGTGAAACCATCAAAGGGTGACATCATCCACATCATGGGGTTCAACCGCCATTCGTGGACCCAAAGGTCATAACGGATGTCTTTGCTCCAAGATCTTCCGAGGGGTGGTTTTCATCACCCAAAGTGGATCCAGGAAGCCATGACACACTGACACACCATCTTGATTCATCTTGATCCATATCCATTCTGTGTGTCTGTCAGATCCTGAGCCAAGTCGGGGTTTCCTCGGAGATCCGCCGAAGATTCTGTTGTCTTCTTTTGCGTGGGGATAGATCTTCCACTGAACTCATCCCCCCCCAGAAAGGGGACGACAAAACATGTTCGGTGTGGAGATTGTCCCCTTTTGGAAAACCACGGTGATTTGCTGCAGTCGACCCGAACCGTTGGGGAGTCATATGGATGATAGAAATTGGGGGTACCTCTCAACCATGGCTTTCCCAATCAAGGACCAATACCCTCTGGTAAACTAACAGTTTGCTATTGAAAATGGCCCAGTCGAAATAGTGGATTTACCCATGAAAAAATGGTGATTTTCCATAGCAAACTGTTAGTTTACCAGGCCGGGTAACTTGGATGAATTTCTTGGGATCATCCCAGCCACGTCCGCTCGGCCAGTCTTCCCAACAAGCGCTCCGTGGCCAAGAGGGACGCCTCTGGCTTGGCTGGTGAATCTTAGCCAAGAGATTTCCATCCTGAAAAATACCATCTTTAATCAGTAATAATCTATATAGTTAAACTCCTAACGCCCTGATTTGGATGGATAGTGGGTAAATTTGATATCTATCATCATTTCGGGTACTGTATCCTCTACTTCTCTTGTTTCAATATCATGAATTTGCTGGTGAAACATATTGGTGTTCCATCTTTCTTGGCTGGATATCCTGTTTTTTCGTTGATTGAAAACGGTCAAGTTTTGGTTAAAGATATATAATATCCAACCAACCAAAATCGATGAAGAGGTAATGTTTCCCTAGTTTGAGTTGAATAGCTGAAACTAATAGTCATGCCCTAAATGTGTTATTGATTTAAAATTCATCAAATTAGTCTTAAATCTTTACTTAGATTGATTTAATTTCAACCGATTACCACTAAATCACCATCTTTGATGGTTAAATGACCAAAAAATCGCCATGTTTCTTGGTTAAATCCCATGAAATCCACCAGAAATCCACCAGAAATCCACCAGAAATCCACCAGAAAACGCGCATGGTGCGCCTCCGCCTGTTGCCCACAGCTGCCGCATTGCCAGGTTCCGGTGCCCACGTCGAAGCTGCAGCGAGCGCTACCTGGAGCGGATATTATGTATCGGACATTGCAAGGTAGGATATAGGATAATGGGATAATAATGGGATAATATAAGTTAATATTAAAGTTTCTAGATGGGGTACCCACACATCATCCAGTCGTCATGGATGCCAATGACATAGTATTATGATGTATTATGTATTGAAACCTATGGTGACTTGGGGGTCCCATTTTAGGAAACCGCCCATTGAACAAATTTACCTAGAAAATCAGGGATAATAATGGGAGAATAATGAGATCATCAAAGGAAGTTGGGAAGCAATCTTCCGAGTTCTGAATGACTTTTCAAGGGGGGCCTTGGGAAGTAACTTAGGGAAGTGGTGACTTGGGGAAGTGGTGACTTAGAGAAATGGTGACTTAGGGAAGTGGTGACTTAGAGAAATGGTGACTTAGGGATGTGGTGACTGGTGACTTAGGGAAATGGTGTCTGTTGCATGGGACTTGTGTTGGGGAGGAAGCCGGAGCGCGAAACATTGTGTTTTTTCGGGTAAAGTGGCTGGTGACGCGGGTCCGCCAAGCAACTGCTCAAGTGGGCTGAACGATCAAATGACACCAGCACTGGGCTCGACACTTTCATGGTGCCATGGGCACGACCGGCACGACGCATCCTTTGAGTCAACTGAGTCAACATGAACATCCAGTGCCAATGCGCTCTGAGTCTGGACTAGTCCTTTTCAGAGACAATGATGACATGTTTGGTTCGCAAATCAATCTTTAAAGAGGGCTCGAACATTTGGATCCTGAGTAACCCAACACCTCCGTGTAACAGCTTCTTTGTGTAAAAGCTTGCTGTGTGCAAAAGTTTGCTGTGTGTAAAAGCTTCTCTGCATAAAAACTTGCTGTGCGTAAAAGTGTTCTTTGTGTAAAGCTTTCTTTGTGTGCTTGTGTGCGCGCGCGTAGTTTTAGAGTGTTTTGGCATCTGTGGTTGCAGATCGCATGACGTTGCCATGTTTTCTTGCCACGTGCGTAGATACATGCGGGTTTGTGACGCGCTGCGCATGGTGGCTGTTTTGTATGAATGTTGGGTGGGGTGTGTTTTGGGGAGGAAGCCGGAACACGAAATGATCACATAGAAGGGGTGACTTAGAGAAGTGGTGACTGAGGGAAGTGGTGACTCTGGGGAGTGGTGACTCTGGGGAGTGGTGACTTAGAGAAGTGGTCAACCGCTGCAATTTCTGTTGCCATTGTGTATGTGAAAGCTTCTCTGTGTCAAAGCTTGCTGTGGGTCAAAGCTTGCGGTCTGTAAAAGCTTCGGTGTATAAAAGTTTCAAGTTGTTGTGCAAGTTTAGTATTGCAATTTGCAGAACATGTCGTGCAATGGTGGTTCGTACAAAGTTCTTTTGGGAAGTGTATTGTGTATGCATGGTAGTACAAAGTGGTACTAGGGAACAATAATGCCATGGTTTGGCAACGAGACACTGCTCAATTTTGTGGGTTCTAACTTTTGAATGCTAATCAACACGGTGTTCTGGCCGCAGCTGTTTGCATTTTCTTGGGGGCAGGCATGTGAAGCAAGAAAGAAGTAGAAACATGGCATTTGCTAGAAGTCTCCGGTATCTAACGCTTACAGATGTTTGTTTGTCAGCATTATTTTTCTCATGTTTGGAACTGTTAGTGTATGAGAAAGGCATGCATGATGAGAAAGCCATGCATATATCAAAGAGTGTTTGGACGTAGTGTGCAAGGAGGCGTGGAAGTGCGGCCTGCTTCCGACTTGGTGGAGCCATGGCATTGAGTGTGTGAATCCGGACGAATTCTGGTATATAGTCACCATATGTCACCATAAATCCATAAGCATTATCACATGCTTTGATATTGGTCCATATGGGCCCCTAATGATGGCCTTCACTATCAACTGGCATCGTGGGTAGGGAAATGCATCCAAAATCCATCAAAATCGTATGATAAGCCCGAAAAGAATCGGAGTATTCAAAAAACTCCCAAATTCATTGAACAATGATAGTGAAATCATAATTTTTGCTGGTTGGATCTCCATTTTCGTTGGTGAAATTTCCAGTGTTGATTTAACATGGCTACAGAACATGGCCATTTCTAGCTGATTTGCCTATTAAACATAGTGAGTTTCAATAGCAAATTGTTAAATTACCAGAGGGATCCAGAGGGTATATCCATTATTTCCAGGTGTATCCCTGTGAATATCCCATGGAATCCCGCCATATTTCATGGTTCAATCATCATCTCCAAAAAATTTGCTGGATAGATCCCATGGCCGCCATGGCCTTCTTCGAAGGCCGCGCAGGGCAGCATGTGCTCCAGGCGCAGGTCGTTCAAAACATCACGGGCAAAGGCCTCCTCCTGGGCGACTGCGATTTTTTCCACGAAAAATGGTGATATTTCATGGGATCTAACCATCAGAAATTGCTATTTTTGATGTATTGAAAATTGCTTTGATTTCATGGTGATTGAAATTGAAGCAACAAAAATATACGGTGATTGAAAAATGACATTTAAGCCATGAAAAATGACAAGACTGATTTGGTTAATCAAGATAGAAGAGGATATAATGATTATAACTATAATTAGGATAAAATGGGACATATATGGGCATATGATATTTGGGTGTGTCTGAAAATGGGGAGTTATCCCCAACTGTAGCCATTTTTTTGATGGGGGGCGAATCTTAACCGTAAACAGCAACCGGGGGGTCGGGATTTGCCCATGAAAAATGCTGGTATAATGGGCTACATTCTGTACATTTACCATCGAGGTTGGCAATGTCCAAGGTTGGAAACATAAGCAAACCTCGGCAGTATATGCAATACATTGTATTGAGGGCAAATCTTAACTACCAACATCTACCAACCAAGATTACAATAGTATTGCAATTCCACTGCCGAATCTTAACCACCTATTCTTCCAGGAATCACCTGGCTGGGGGTCCACGTGCCGTGTCAATCGTTGGGTCACCCAGTCCGTGTGGGATGGTCATGGAACCATACCGCAAAGCCACCTACGGACCTAGTCCTCTCGTCATGAATCAACATCTCGTAGGTCTGTATTGGATTTTCCGTCTTTCAACATTGGGATATGGAATTAACTTGCTACTTTTTTGGGTGGACAAGTTTGTGTTTTGGTCCATGGAATCACATGGAAACGGTCCATTTTTGGCAGGTCAGATCAAGCCATTCGCCACAGGAAAAAACACCAAGCTTTCCCTGTGAATCAGCTGATTGGTTCCAATGAAACTCAGGTGAGCTCGTCCACTAAAGATCATTTCCTATGGGAAACCAGGGGTGGAAACCATGGAGCTGTCCTCTGTCTCGTCGTCGGCCACAGGTGTCTGCACATCGTCGGGTGGCAAGAGCCTGGGAAGATCATATCGGATCCCAGGCGTGAGAAAATCTCAAATCACCCAGGTGAAGATTGAAATTGGATAGAATTCATAAGACATACAGTAAGAGCTGGAAGATCGAATCCTCATACCATTCTGTTTGCAATTCATAGGGAGATTTTCAGATTCGGCTCGGGGAGGATAAATTCGGGATCTTCCACTTTGGAACCGTCTCCGATCAACAAGTTGTCATCCTAAGTGGCACCTCGTCAATTTCATTCTGGTGCAGTGAACTATCACTGCCGCACTGCCCAAGATGGTTCCCCAAAATTGAGGACCAAAAATGCCCAAAACATGTTTCCCTTGGAAGATGTATATGGAAGCCATTGGTGCCCGTGTCCAAAGCCACCTCTTCTCTTTGGCCAGGTTGGGTTCCCGATTACCCGATCCCAGTGGATAAATACGGAATATGAAGAGGTTTGACGTCTATGTCTCCTGGCAACCATGGTTTCGGTCAAAGGAAACCATAAAAACTACCCAATGACCAGAGGGACTGTGGCAAATCCAACACACTCCAATTGAGTATGGGCATACATGGGTATACAACAACACCCCAAATATCCCAAATGATCAAATATGGTTGATGATCGATTTGTCAAATTTCTTGGACTAATCCAATATCCACTAATCACCACTTAAATTGGCTGTTTAAATCCTCATGTTCAGAGCTAAAAAAAACACTTTTCCTAGTGATATTTACTTACGGAAAAAAAATCGGACCATGGTTTCTAGCAGGTGTCAAGTCTAGGGGGCAGGGATGACTTGAATCATTGAAAAACCTCCCCAATTTTTCGCTGAAAAACCTCTCCTTCCGCCAAGGCGCTGCGACGCCGCAGCGTGCCACAACCGCCGCCCCGGCCATGTGGGCAACGGGCTGCCGTCGAAGGAATCGCAGCAGGGCTGGCCGTTGGCATCCACGCGCACACATAGCCTGACATGGCGAGGTGGAGATGCTTTCAAGGGGGATAGAGGAACCCTGGGAGGCACCCCCTAGTCTATTTTTGGGATGTGCCACTTCGCAGGATATGGCCATCAAAATAAATGGGCTCCTGAAATGTGAAGATTTACTAAGATATCTTAAGTAGAATTGCCCTTTCTTCGGCCCCAACTCCAAACCCCAGCTGTCGCATGCTGTCGCTAGGTTCTACCGTTCTGCCCCTCATCCAAACCTTTGCAGGGTACATTAATTCGAAGAAATCCCATAGAAGTCCCGTAGAAATCCATAAGTCCAATAGAAATCCAGAAAAATTAAAGGACCGGATAACCCCACATGTTACCAACTTCTTTAGACTTAGACTGACCATAGAAGAGCAAGAAGGGAAGAGGAAGTATAAGAGTGATGGAGCGGTGATGGTGGGTGAGTTTGTGTGTATGTATGTATGTTCATGTACAGTGAGTGAGTGAGAGTGAGTGTGAGTGAGTGAGTGAGTGAGTGAGTGAGTGAGTGAAGTGAGTGAAGTGAAGTGAAGTGAAGAGTGAGTGAGTGAGTGAGAAGCGAGTGAGTGAGTGAGTGAGTGAGTGAGTGAGTGCGTGAGTGCGTGAGTGAGTGCGTGTGTGTGCGTGGTGTGTGCGTGTGTGCGTGTGTGCGTGTGCGTGAGTGCGTGAGTGCGTGAGTGCGTGAGTGCGTGAGTGCGTGAGTGCGTGAGTGCGTGAGTGCGTGGAGTGCGTGAGTGAGTGGAGTGAGTGGAGTGAGTGGAGTGAGTGGAGTGAGTGGAGTGAGTGGAGTGAGTGGAGTGAGTGGAGTGAGTGGAGTGAGTGGAGTGAGTGGAGTGAGTGGAGTGAGTGGAGTGGGTGGAGTGGGTGGAGTGGGTGGAGTGGGTGGAGTGGGTGGAGTGGGTGGAGTGGGTGGAGTGGGTGGAGTGGGTGGAGTGGGTGGAGTGGGTGGAGTGGGTGGAGTGGGTGGAGTGGGTGGAGTGGGTGGAGTGAGTGGAGTGAGGGAGTGAGGGAGTGAGTGGAGTGAGTGGAGTGAGTGGAGTGAGTGGAGTGAGTGGAGTGAGTGGAGTGAGTGGAGTGAGTGGAGTGAGTGGAGTGAGTGGAGTGAGTGGAGTGAGTAGTGGAGTGAGTGGAGTGAGTGGAGTGAGTGGAGTGAGTGGAGTGAGTGGAGTGAGTGGAGTGAGTGGAGTGAGT
>CAMXCT020006660.1:188820-206320 GCA_947184155.2 Cladocopium goreaui | reverse complement strand
AACACCCAGCCGCACCCAACCTTTGCCTGGTTTATCATCGCCAGGAGGAAACATGACGCGTTTTAATAAAGGGTTCAAATGATGGGGGATTTAACTGATTTAACCGACGAAAATGGTGATTTAATGTGATTTAAATATCTAACATTGGGACAGAAAACCATCCAACATGTGGATTTATATAACCGTCTAGAGTGGTGATTTAACCATCTAAAATGGTGACTTAACGACCTGAAATTTGGACTCAACCATCAGAATGGGATTTAACCCAAGAAAAAAAGGGGATTTGATGATTTGACCATCCAAAACGGGGATATGATTTGGATATTTTATGGCGATATTTGCGGGGATATGTCACCAAGGATGATGAAAGTCTCGGAATTCCCTTGCCTCGAACATGAGCATAGAGCCAGGGGCAAAGTCTGTCTAGGAGGTGTATGTACTAGGATCTACTAGGTATGTCGAGTAGGTATGTCATGTCTCATGTACCTGGGAAACAGTACCCCAGCAACTCTTTCGACAGAAACTGAGGGAAGCCAGAAGTGTTTTGATCACACCCAGGTGCAGATGCTGCCCATTCACACTCCAAGAAAGGAAAGTTGTGGATGATATTTCAAAGCTTCAAACTGAGAAGGATGATGGTGTTGTATCGTTTTGCCGGTGATGGTCTGCACTCCCTGACTTTGTTCGTACGAATCACGGCGAGACAAACTCCGCAAGGATGAAAGGTGGGCATCAGAGTCATGAGATCCAGAGATGGCATATGCACAGGAAAACTGGAGAAGAACATGCCCGTTCAACATCTTCCAGACATAGATGTAGATATAAAAATATTATATATATATATACTGTATATATATATATTTATATACAGTAATATACGCATGCAAAGAGATGTTCATATGAGGTTTCAATTCATCCTGCTGTTTTCCCAGGCTCCGCCTCAACCTGCAACCAATTGTTCTTCATGACACCCTTCCCCTGCGCTGAGCGCTGATGCCCCACGGGACTTCTGGCAGGCATTGCCCATGCAGACCAAAAAAGAAATTATGGTTGTACCGTTGTACCATAAAATTATGGGGAATACGTAAGAAAAAAACAATGCAAAAAATGAAAATTGACAACAACACAGGAGTCTCTCGATTGGGATTCAACCAACCAACATTGGGACATCATCATCAAGCACAGGGGGTTCACCAATACATTATGGACACCGGATTCGTCCAAAAATGAGGGACCCACCAATTTATACGACCAGATGCATTGATGGGAACATGACGATCTTTGCTATGAGATGGACTGGCTTATTTTTGCACAAATCCGCAGGAGTCACCGCCGCAAAAGTAGTCACAGGTAGGGAAAAGCTGTCACCAAAGGTGGATCTACTGAAGAAAAGTCTGGCAAAAACAACAGCTTTGGCCAGTTCTGTTGTAGCACCAGTGAGCACCATCCGATTCACTTCAATCCACAGCCAGCGAAGCTGCAGCTTCTAGGACCCGAATCAAACCATGAAGGCATGGCTTTCTTCAGACAATAAACATTTCATGATCAAAACCTGTAGGGTTTGTTTTGTGGTGTTACACCTGCCGCAAAAAGAAGGAAAACTCAATCCAGGCATCCAACCTTGGTCGATACCTAAAGCTGAGAAGACAGTGAGACTCACCAACTGCATCTCTGACTCCAATGACTACCCTCTGGTGAACTAACATAGCAATTGAAAATAGTGGATTTTCCCATTAAAAATGGTGATTTTCCATTGCTATGTTAGTTCACCAGAGGGTATGATTTATGATGGTTTTGTTGATGAACGGACTCCGATTGATGTTCTCTCCCAAACCAAGCCAAATCGTCTTGTGTGAGTCCATATCAATCCATATCATGTATCTATCAATGGCTCCAAGAGTAGGGACACCAATCAAATAGAACCAAAAAATCGGCCAGTTTGGCCAATGTTTCAGTCTTGATTCATCAATCATTTTGTCATTTTGAACCTGGGACCCACCATGGCACCTGAAGGCCAGTTCCCACTGTAAGGAAGCTCAACTGCTTCCCTTGCAGGCCTCGATCGTCCCATGTGGGAAGTGGCTTATCCCATACAATTAAAATGGATTATAAATAACTGGTTATAAGTTTTGCTATGTTTTGCTGTATAAAAATCATGGGCGCGTTTACCGCCACTAGGTAGATTTTTTGCGGCATGCGATGTTTTATTTGAAACTCTTTAACAAGATTAATTAACAAGATGATCGGCGGCAAGCAAGTGGAACATGTTGGAAGGGGAAAGGAACATCTTGCCCCAAACGAATCAACAACGAAAGACAATCAATCCACATCCAAGCAGATTCTCCGATGTTGACGTAGGTTTGGAGACACCATTCTGCTAAGAAGGTGTCGGGCTGGTAGAAAACCGCATGAAATGCATCTTTGGTGGTTTGGGAGGGGGGTGTGGGGTGGCGGGGTGTAATCTAATTTTGGGGACGTGTCTACTGCTAAGAAACCAGCAAATCTTCCAGCCAAAAGATCCAAAAAGATCTCAGATCTGGAAATCGATTATCCCAGAAGCAGTTTCAAGCAAAAAGATCAGTACATATTGAAAGCAACTCCCAGAAACATCCAGAAACCATACCTATACAGCAAATTGCAGTTATTACAGATGTATACTACGTAGCTATTTTGATCCACAACGACTTGAGGCCGCTTCGGCCGCTTCGGCCGCTTCGGCCGCCCGGCTCGGGTCAGCTCGTAGCCAGATGCCAGGATCAAAGACCACCTAGCCGGGACTTGAGGAGTTGTAGGGGGATGATACTCACCAGACATGGGGGTTTCAATGGGGGTTCCACAGTCATGGGGGTACCTCAAGCTCGCTGGATGATTTATTTCAAAATCCGAATAAAAAGTGGATGATTTGGGGGTACCCCTAGTTTAGGAAACCTCCATATATGTTGGGGAATATGATCATATAATGGATTGCTTATGGAGACTATACTATCAGTACCAACCAATTTAATAGTATGAATTGTAATCAATCCATAATAGGATCATGGATTGATCATGGAGACTCTACCAACATTAATTGGGGAATATTATTATAAACATATTGGGGAATATTTAATGTTATTATAAGCAAACATATATATATATATCAATTTATTTTAATCCATGAATTGGGAGTTGTCTTGTTGGGATTCCAGGCTCAAAGCGTAACAGATACTGTGAAATTCAAGTCGCCCAAGACTCATCTTTTTATGGAGTCGCAATCCTTAAAATTCTGCTTCATCTTGGTTCCATATGGTTCCATCCTCACCTGGTGTTACTAATGTTACTACAATACGCTTCCGTACAGTATGGCATGGCGAAAAAAGATGCTGCTGCAGCTGCTAACCCTCAGGTCTGCGGAACGCTTCTCCAATTTTTAGGGAAGTTGCTATCGTCCATACTCAATGACTCAATCACAATGCCATCTGTCTGCTCGAAGAATCCTACTGTTTGATGGTTGTATCCCAATTTGTTCTTTTTTGCGTGTGTGTGTGTGACATCTTTGTAAAAATCAAATCATGATTCATGTTTTTCGTGTTGTCTCTCCATGTTTGATGATGTTCCGGGTCGTCTCCCTTTGATCTTTTCTTGCTCAAATATCATCATTTATTCATACCATTTCCACAACACATATCTCTACTAGAAGTCATTTGTTCATATTTGATCAGATGGTATGATTCATTACAATTCCCTCTGAATTCTCTAATATAATATGGTATATGATCAAAATAACACCATTGAATATTCCCTCTGAATTTGACCCATGGGTCAAGCAGCCTGGTACTTCTCCTTCATCTCCGCACAGCAACTGCAGGCCACTGTGCGCATGGGATCTTCCTGGCTGGTGTTCGTTGCGTGGGTCCTCAATGGGGAAACCACACTTTTTCGGATTTAATGTGATTTACTGGTTGGTGGTTGAGCCACCTCTCTGAAAAATATGAAAGTCAGTTGGGATTATCATTCCCAACATATGGAAACCACCAACCAGTTTCATTTGATCTGAAACCAGCAAAGATTGGGATTTTGAGAGCCTGGAAATTTCATGAAACTTGGTATCACAAAATGAAGATTTCACCAGCAAAAGTGGGGATTTTTCAGCAGTGCCTCTTGATGCTGCCAGGTCAGATCATCGGATACCCCATGGGACCCAATGGGACCCAATGGAACCATTGGTCAATTCATCGGTCACCAAATTTACCCTCTGTTAAACTAACATAGCTATGGAAAATGGTCCATAGAAATAGATGGTTTACCTATTAATAATGGTGATTTTCTATAGCTATGTTAAATTACAAGAGGGTATGTCGTCCTGCGCCACGCAGCGCTCGCATTGGCACTCGAAGCATTTGGAGCGCCACAGCAAGCGTCGACGGAGCTCCGTAGGGAGGAGCAGCCTGCAGCAGTTGAACCCTGTGGGAACCCTGGTGAACCCTCAAAGGGGCCCAGCTGTTGGGTTGCTGGTTGAGATGAATTTTTCCAGGTGGCTTCTACTCCCCAAATCTTGCCATTGCATCCCCAAATTCACTTGTTGTTGAATGATGAAAGGTCTCAAGGGCTGTTGGTTCCACTTGAGTATAATGCAAATTCAGGCTGAGGGCTGGTCATTCTCAGGATCTAAAACCTGTGCTAACCAGGTCCGCTTGATCGATTCTATCCAGATTTTTGGGGTGCCCTCCCGATTTGGCTGGCCAGACTTCAATCTTTCTTGGTAAAACCATGCCATCCCCACGTTTGGCTCATCGTTTCAAGTCTTCATCCCTGGAAAGTCGCAGGTCGTGATCCTCATGCCTTTCTGCGAAGATTATGTAAACCCATTGTGAAACCAATTGAGATGAAAAGTGGATCATTGGCATAAACCAACTAGGCGAATTTCGGTCAAGTCGTGTTTCCCCAAAGTTCCAGGGTCCAGAAAAAAGTGGTTCCATGTACAAACCCTTTTAAACCCATTGTGAAACCACCGAATAGTGTTGATTGGTTTTTAACCCCACGCCCCAGTTCCCAGATTTCCCAGGTCAAGGCCAGGAACTCCCTTCCCAGATAGGAATGTAGCAATTCCTCTCCCCGTTGGATCGGGCGCAGAGCCCGGAATTGCCTCGGCAGTTGGGCCCTGGGCCCTGGACTGATGAACCCTTGGCCCAAAAAAAAAAGGCAATTTTAGTGGCATTGTTTGTCCACTTTTTGGTGGTAACCCTCCTATATAATTCTGAAAAACCAGAGATGGAAAAAATCTGGAGTCGACATTGATTTTTGCTGTTCGCCTCGTGGCTGTGCATAAGTGAGGATAGTAGCGACGGATCGCTGGCACTACGGCCAATCATAAGCATTCGAACAATCAGAAATTCAGGCATAAGTTCAACCTAAATGAGGACCTAAACTCAAAAATAAGTCATGTCCTCTTGGGGATATTTGAAATCTTTGGGACATGACCAAAAATGATGCGTACCTGGAACGTTTCGGCTTCGACCAGCTGCAGTCGGGTTGCTTCTTGTCGCTCATATACACCACGTTGGGAAAACAGCTGTGGTTCATTCGGCTGAGCATCAGGAAACAGCACCTCAGATTCGAACTAAGTCAGCTCTGCAACTCGTAAGGTCGGAAAAATGTCCCAATGGCCCACCACCAAATCTCACAATCTGAAATGATTTCAATGGGCAGCTTGAAGAGAAAGTATAAAGGTAATATAAAGGTGTTCTATGGCTCCAGATCAAAACCCGCAAAAACAAAAAAACACGCTGAAGGTCACATCAAAGAGAGTTGCCAACGGATAGCACCTGGGTCTTCCTCACCCCATCTAACTGGATGATTTTTTTAGTAATCCCCACGAGAAGCTCCATTTTGGTTGGTTGAATCACCATGGTTTGCTGGATAAATCCCATTAAATCACCATTTTTGATGGTCATATCGATGCTATAGCCCTTCCTATTCCATAGATTTATGCCAAAATCATGCCACAACGGACTGCCCAGTGGCTCCCCCACAAACATGTTCATCTCAATGGACAAGATGGCTCGCCTGGGTTTCGGGAATTCAACTTGAATTGAAGGTTTCTCTTATATATATATGTGTGTATGTATATATATACATATTCTCAATACTAAATCAATTGAAGTGGTGTATGATTGATAAATGATGCTTAAGTGAAATTGATAAATCATTTATGAATGAATTAAAGTGCGTAACTATGAAGAAATGGACGAAAAATAGATGCTGTGTTTATATTCATCGATTTCTATGTCCAAATGAATCGATGAAATCAACTGGATCAACGGGGTAGGTTTTCAAGTGCCAAACTTGGGCTGACAGGTCCCGAAAGGGGGTCTGGAAGTTGCTTTCAGTTGAAAATGTTCTCAGTGCAAATAGTCTAATGGGATTTATACATATATACATATATTATTATTATATATATACATATATATGTATATACATAATAGGATTTAATGGAAATTCATTGAGATTTCGTGGGAGTAACTGGGTGTTGGTATGTCTTCTCAAGTGCTTCCCAGCCCCCAGCTGTCTTTGCGCAGTGTGACAGGGTACCCTGCACGAAACAGCGGCCAATGTTTGGTCACTGCGGATCTTTGTACAAGCGACCAGGTCGATGTTGGGGTAAACGCAAGAAACGATTGTCCTTCAATTAGCATGACACAAAAGAGGTATGTCGGTATGTCGCCCCTCCAAAAACAAATAAAGTGAAATGCAATAAAAAAAAATAAAGGTCATGCCCTCCCCAAACCCGAATCATCATGTTCCTCCTTCAAGTTGATGTTTTTTTGGTGGTATACCCCATTTTCAGACACACCCACATAAGGATGAACCCCCCCAATCTTCAGGCTATACCAAGTCTTGACCATCCAAACACGGACCTGGCCAGCATATCACCTACAAAGCTCTTCTCTGCAGAGTTTTTTCAGAGATGAACTCGGAAGTTGGCGAAGTTGGCGAGGCAAATGGCTTCTAATACCAAAGGCATAGAGAACATCCCAATAAGCTGAATTAAGCCAACAAGTAACATTAAGTAACTACCAAATGCCAAACATATCTGGGATCTCATGAACCAACTAGGTATCATCTCGTTCCTGGTTTGAACCAGGCGCCACAGGTTTCACCTCTGGCGCTGTCGGTGGATGCCGAAAAAAACAGGACCCCGAGTCGTACGGGATGGGATCTCATCCGTTCATAGATGGCAAACAGTAGGTATGTGTTTAAACCCCATATCTTCTTGCTTGCTATAGACTCTAGACCGTTTAGTTGTTTGACCCCGTTTTTGTTGAAGTTGTTTGGATGCTTGAATATGTTTGGAGATTATGCACATGTTTTGGTAGCTTAATCCCCATATGATGGTTGGCTAAACCATCATTGTCCCGTGTCTGATGATTACACCCCCTAGATTTAACATGGAACCCCAGTTTTATGAGTTCAAACCCCATTAACTATAGATGTATATATATATATAAGATAATTTTTTGTTAGTCATAGCTAATCTACTTAATTCAACCACCTTAGGCAAACCTTGGGGCACCGCTCGTAGTTTCGACATTGAAGTCCTCAGCATCGCCTAACCCCCATGGCCGTCCAAGAGAACGCGATGTCTGCCAGCTCTCCTGCGCAGCGATGGATCCGGCCATTCCACCAGGATTGTGCCATGGGTTGTTTGAAAAAGGGCTCCCAACACCCCATGGCACAAGGCTAAGTAAATAAAACAAACAAAAATTACAAATTGTAAAATCGTCCCCCCTTGTGGCTGCAATTTATCTGGAATGGGTTGGAGCAACCCTGTAGTTATTGGGGAATACTAGAGATTTTTTCCTGATGTTCCCAGCTCTTGGTCAATTCCCGCCAATCTCCGGAGAAATCAAGGCTGCCAATCTATAAATCCCACGTTTCCTGGTAAGTTCACCCATCTTTGCAGGGACCTATGGCTTTGCTCAAGAATGACGCAGCCCAATCAGCCCATAAATCGAATGGTGTTTCTCTAGCGAAATGGCCATATTTTGGGTCAAATCCTCCAGATTTGGGCAAAGCTCTGTCCATTCATTGGTGAAATCCTTTGTTTATCGGTAGCATATGTTCGATGGTACCGTGCAAAACCCAATTGATTGCTGCTTGAATATCCCATGGGATGACATCTTAACTTTCAGGGTTTTAATTGCGTTCTTCCTTGTGATCCAAAACATTTGTAGACATTCATTTTGCGGGAAAATCCTTTGAAATATCACCCCTATCATCCCAATGATGAATATTTCAATGCGTGCTCAATTGTTCCAACCAACCCAACCAACCCAATCCATATCATTCCCAAAAAAAACATTTAATTATCATCATTTCCTGTTAAACATATCCGCAATTCAGAATGTGCCAACCTCAGCGTCAAGCATCGATGTGTTTCAAATATACGTAGATGTGTTTTTTGCATATCCAAATACATATCCACATATTATATATATATGTGTGTATATGTGTGTATATGTGTATGTGTGTGTGTCTGTATGCCATGCATGCATGCATGCATGCATGTATGTATGTATGTATGTATATATGTATGTATGTCTGTCTGTCTGTATGTACGTACGTACGTACGTAGGTACGTAGGTAGGTAGGTACGTAGGTAGGTAGGTAGGTAGGTAGGGAGGGAGGGAGGGAGGGAGGTAGGGAGGTAGGGAGGTAGGTAATGTATGTATGTATGTATGTATGTATGTACGTACGTACGTACGTATGTACGTACGTACGTATGTATGTATGTAGGTATGTATGTATGTAGGTATGTATGTACGTACGTACGTATGTGTGTATGTGTGTATGTATGGAATATATATATATATATTATTATATTTTATTATATTATATTATATATTATATTATATTATTATATTATATTATATTATATTATACATCAAATATATATATATATACCGCTATATTCCTGCATATCTTTTCCAACCACCATCCCCTCCCCTCCTAGGCCCACGGAGTGCGGCACGATCTCCGGCTCCAGCTGCAGGCTGCTGCTGGACACCGCCACGGCCGGAGCAAAGCCTCGAGGGCTCTGCCGCACCGCCTTGACGTCGTGGGCCTCGCAGAGCTCCTGCACTGATTTTGGGTGTGGCACTTGGTTTTGGGTGGTTGTTTACTGATGATAGGTGATTTTAGGTGGTTAGGTGATAGGTGATACTGTCGATTTCTATACTACTTTAAATGATGTGAAATGTGATTTTAGGTGGTTAAAAATGTGAACATGATTTGATTCTGACGTGTTTACGTGTGTTCATATGCAAATATATTGAAAATTATGTCTAGTTATAATTATTTATATTGTATGTGGAGATGATATTATGTGCGGGTGTGTGTGTGTCATATATAAATATGAGGTTTAAAAATCGTTAAACATATACATATAAATGGAGAGATCAGTCAGTCTATATATATATATGGACACAGTGCAAATGATATTTGAACACCAGCAAAGAAATCGTTGAACCAAGCTATAAGCAAATAACCAATGATCAAATGGGAAAAAGAGTGCATGAAGTAGGGCAGGCCTTGCGCTTTTTAGCCCTGGGAGGCAAAAACACACAAGCGGCTGAGGCAAAAAAACATTGGATGGTTGATGTTTAGTAGAAAAATGCCAGGTAAGTTGTTTGTTTGTGCTTTGTTCTGATCATACACGGCAAAAATCATTCAAAACCCACCACGACCACTGGAAGTAGTCCCACCCATGATCAATTCAATAAACAATCCATAACCTTGGATTAGACTTTAGCCATCATTAGCCCATGTTGGGGCGGTTCACCCTAACACCATCATGGATAGGTCGTGGATAGGTGGTTGTGAGGTCGCAAAAAGGAAAAGAACGAGAAAATGGACCGGTGCCGGGCATGCCGCCTTCGCAAGCACTTGGCTCATGATTTTCAACTCCTCCTCGCACCGCTGTTCATCCACCTAGCTGTTCTCATGTCAGGCAGCAAAACTTGACCAAAATGGTGAGTTTGTTGAAGGGAACCCAGCTTTTACGGGTTCCCTGAGTTTTTGAAGCCACAAAAAACATGCACCCTAAAGTCCTGGAGTACTTACAGTCATATTTCAAGCAAAAAAAAGAATGGTCCAGACTTTGGGGGGCTTCCACGCTGCATGTATGCCATCCTTTGAGTACATTTCGGAGGTTGATATCTGATGCTATCCCATGAACCTCTGAAAAGGGCCGTAGGGCTGAATGACTCATGGTTACGGAGGCTGGTCTCTGCCAGTTCAATGTGAGAAAATAACCAATTGTAAGCCATCTACAACTGGGGCCTTATTGTTAGAATCAACATCTGCAGGACTTCCGCTGGAAATGACCCAACTACCAGGCTCTGGGCCGCCCCACATAGCATTCCCGCATCAAACGTTCCAACACGCGCAACTCGAGCATTTCGCCTGGTGAGGTGCCCCGCCCAACAAAACTTGGCTGCGCACAATGATCAATCAAAGTTGATGGGGAATGGTGGGGATATCAACCAATAAAAATGAATTCAATGAAGATGTAGCAATGATGTTGAAGTTGGTGATGACCAAAATCATAAGCCCAAGTGTGTCAAAATATGTCAACCAATGCGGCAGGAAATGAACCAGATGTACCAGGAAACAAAAATATACAACACTTGGAGGGTTGACAATCAACCAACTGCAGCTGCAGGAATTCAACTTCCCGCAGGTGCAGGTGCTAAAAATATCTTGTGGGCTCCTGGTGCTTGTGCAGGCAGATAGGCATCTTCATTATTTTTCATGTATGAAGGACAAATGAAGATACTGTACATTTTATTGACTCTTCCCAAAACCCTGTTTTATTTTGCACGGTTTGACTCATTATTGGGAGACTGTCGTGGATAATTTCAGCAAAATTTGTGGGTGCATATGTAGAATTCCTTGGAATTACATACCCAAGATTGTCATCTCGGACAAATGATGAACACATCTACCGTAACAATCATTGATTATCCAGAATGTATTCAATTGTATCAACCATCATTAATCAGTGATATTCACCTTACATTAACCTTATATCCTCATATTTTGCTGATTTACATCCTTTTAAAACATGACTATCATCAACAACGGTGTCTCGCCGCTTTGCACCTGAGACCACCTCACCATCCGAGGCCAGGCTATCCTGCTGGAAAAGACATCCCTGGGATGAAGCACCAAAACATATCGAAAAGTCATGAAAAGAATATGAAAAGTACATAATTCCAGCTATTTTAGAGGATTTTACGTGTTGACAAATATGCAGGGTTGATGCAAGCAATGTGACTACTAAACAAGGGTGGTAATAGCATCACACAAACAAAAACAATAAGGAGGTGAATAAAAAGGACAATAGGGATGATGTTAACTGAAACTCATCAAAGCGGGTTCCCCAATCTTCAAAACGTCAACATACGTCCACACCGGACTTTGCGACTTCAGGATAAGTACTCGAAATTCCTCCTTAGAATTTAGAAAAATAAGCTCAGCAACTGTGTTATCGATCTTAGAACATCTCCCTAGAAATCAGAGGTATTGTATATGCCTATGAGTCAAAATTCTGGCACCCTATCATAAAACTTTGGTGAAGGGATGTTTATTCCCCCAGTCAAATGGGAAATTCACAGGTTTTGACCCATCCCCAATTGAACAATGATACTTAAATCACTATTTTTTATGGTTGAGTCACCATTTTCGTTCCATAAGTTTCTCCATTGTTGCTGGTTCCATCCCAATCCATGAATGTAACCAGCCCGCCCTGCCCTGCACCTGCGCATCGCCGCTTAAGCTTTCCAGCTGCTGCCTTCTTGCTGCGCGGAAGGCCTTCCAGTAGTCCTCGCCGAACCTGGGACGACAAAGTATGGTCCCAGATGATCCTACCATGGATAGTATGAATATGTTGGGTTATTTACACATAAATATGTACATATACATATGTATGTATATATTTACATGTATATATATATATATATATGTGTATGTATGGGTGTACATGTATATCCATATGTATGTATATATATATATACACATATCCAGTAATGTTGGACATGACCTATGCCATGCAATGAAGTGGGGGATGGTTAAAAGAACACTGGCCACTCGTTGAAGAAGTTTCTTTGAGCTCAACTGCTTTGTCACTTTAACTCATGGGCGTTTCCCTGGCCACAAAATATCTATCACTTTGGGCACCGGCTTAAAATCTTAGAAAGACGTCCAAAAATGACGGCAAACTGCTTGAAAAAGGGGTGAAGCCCACTTGAAAAGTGTCAAGAATTCTATCCCCATACATATGTGTGTTGTTTAGGACCCCATGTTTTTGCTGGTCAAAAACCCGATAAATCACCATTCAATCAAACACAATGCTATAAATCCACCATTAAAAGCCACATGTCTTAGTTGGGATCATCATCCCATTTTTCAGAGATGATTAGTCACCATAACTCCAGAACTCTACATAGAGCATATTCCAAGTCACCCCCTGGAAACAACGCCCTGCCAACAACGCTTAACGCCACCAGATCCACCAGCATTCGACCACGACACCAGAGATGCAACGCACTGCCCGGTGCCGCGGCAGCGATGAGGCGCTCGTAGCAGATCTCAGGATCTTCACAGCTGGCGCCCAGGACACCGGTGATCTGCAGCGTGAACTGTCCGCGACCTGTCGAGTGATCCTTTTAAGAAAAAAAAGGAGGTGAGGAAAAAGGAATCACCGCCATCTCTGGAAAAATATAAATCCAAGAAAAAATCAACTGGATTATAAAATACGAAAATTTGAGTTGGTACCTGAAAACAGTTGCAACCCAACCCGGGACTACCATTGAGGACTTTGGGGATCGAATCCAAACACATGGCCGAGCCACACAGCAATTGCTCACATTCCGCTGCCTGAGGCGACAACGGCTCTGACAGTGCACAGTCGCATCTGCGGACATTCGAACATGTACAGCGAGAATCTGAATGAGCTAACCTGAGTTTCAAGAACTATCAACAATTATCAACAACTATCAACAGTTTCTACAGAGACTAGAATGACCATGTCCAAAACTATCAGCAGTTTCTAATGACCATCTCCAAAATTCATCCCCGACATCATCGCCGCCGCGGCACGTCCGCCGGCACGGAGCACAAGACAAAGAGCGCGGCGCCGCGGCCCAGCAGCGCATCCGCATCGATGGCCTATGGCCATCGAAGAAACGGAAGCAGTAAAGATGGGGTGTGTTTAACATTGTTGACCATTTTATGGGGATTTTATAGGGATTTTTATGGTTAACCATATCTTACGTATTCATGTTTAACCGAAAAGGTTAACCAGTTCACCATTTATGGGGATGTTATGCGGCTATGGCAATGTCGGGATTTGATGGTGGGATTACGGAGATGTTGATGGAATCTAACCAATCGGGATTTTACTCGCAAATTTATAGGGAGCTCCAAGTTCACCAACAATGGTTTGAGAAAAAAAGCCCAAAAAACATCAAGGATTGCAATCTGGTACATCACCCTGGTAGGGCCATTAAAAATCCGCGCTTCCGAATTTGAAAAAATGGGGTTGGCAATATGGAATTCTCTTTATTCATAGATGTCCAATGAATTCTACAGTAATTCTAATTAATATATATATATATAATTATATATAATGTTGATGGGAAGTCATCTATACCGTTCCTTGAAGTACTCTTGGGGTCAGGACAATCTCCATTTTTGGTATGAATCCTGGGATGACATTTTGCATGGCTCCGCTTTCAGTGGCTTTGGTGATCAAACTTGGCAATGGAAAATAACTTGATAGTAAACTCATCTATAGATGGATATCACTTGGGGATTTCACATTGCAAGCTCTGGTTACCAGGGTAAACGTCAACTGCCATGTCAGATTTGTTCATCTTTCCTCCAACAATTATACTTGATGGCTGTTTGACAATGGTCCCGATTGTCGCGGTAGGGATTGGCCCAGTTCTTGGGGGGTACCGGGTCCCCAGCTCCCCAGGTCCCACCTTTCTCAACCTCTTGGCCATGCAGATGGCCTTCCCTTGGCCGCCGGCAGCAGGTCGTTCCTGGCAGACTTTGTCCAGGAATTCCTCGAAGAGCTGTCGCCCTTCCTGGCTGCACTCCACCTCCAGGTCCCGCCATCGCGCCCGGGAGCCCGTACCTGGTACCGATGGTGAAACTTGGTGCGGAGAAAATGACCAACATGAGGGATAGACAGACCCAACTGCAAGCGTCAGAGGTGTCTTATCAGACATTTCAAGCTAGCTTCCCAAACCCGAAGGAGTTTTCAGTATGAGTTACCCAGAGGAGTCTTCAACAGTAGAGTCACTAGAACCTGTAAGAAGCAACTCCCATCTTCACAAGGAAAAGTGTTTCAAACTTGAAAACATCTTTCAAACTTGGAAACATCGTCCCAGTTTGTTTTCGTTGTTCCGCTGAAATGGATCAAACTACTGCCATCCGTCTAATCCGGGGTATCCGCCAGGGTACCCAAGGTGCTCAGCGTCATAGACTGTGCCCCGGCACGTTCCAAGCGTGGCCAGAGTTCGGTCTTCAGATGTCGGCAAACCAGGTCCAGTTGCACCTGTTTTCAGCTAGGAGTATGCTAGTGCCATGTAGTGCCCCTGTGAACCGTGGGACTTACCAACAAGACTGAGTGGTTTTAGGAATCAAAAATTGGGATTTAGATGTGATGTTTGTTGGCGAAGTTGGTTGATAACTCATATTTCACTAGGCTTGCGGCAGGTATATCATGGTATATCTATATATGGCCATATATGGCAATAGAATGGCGTGTAAAAATCAGCAAACATAACTGTGGGGGCATCACCTTGTAAGATGGCAAATATGATATCAGCCTTCGTGCTGGAAATCCTCCAAAGATTCAGCCAAGAATTGATCCAGAAACACCTCAAGAAAATATGATCAAGAGATCACCAGAGGGGAAAGAAACGTTGAGAACACCAAATTAGCACCTCATTCGGTCAATGCGGTGTGGCGAGACCCAGAGACTGAAATGAATCTGAGACATGGCCAACTAATTTGCCGAACTGATAGCCATGAACTGGATCGAATGCTTGGTTGAAGGGAACGTTTGCAGTAAGCCCTGTACTATTTGAATGGAACGACCCACAGCCTCCTATAAGTGTTTAATCAATTCAACCCCGTGAATAAAGGTTTCCATTCATTGACAGATCATCACAAGTAGTACAGTAATCCAACAACAACCGAACCCTTCCAACAACCACCGCCACCCTGCTTGGGTGACCTGTGTCCAAAAATTGGGTGCCCCAAAATGCAATAGTCTACCATCATCGTGCTCCTTCCAATATTAATTCTGGGATTTACCCAACTTCTGGGTTTGTCCAATACATGATGGCTAATCAAATCCCTATGTTTGACGATTAATTGTTGGTTCCTGAAAAAAAAAACATATGCAAAGTGATAATTGATTTCCTTTTCTTGACGGTAACATTCCTGTTTTTGGATGCTTCATTCGATCTTCACAGTGGTCTTTTCATTGCAGTTCCATTGGTGGGTTATGTTTCATCATAGTTGTAGGCGCCCCATATCCCAACTTATCAACTTTTGGAGGTCAGAATCCCGTAGTGATCATGAAAATAACCCCAGTCCTGCACCCCAAGAACAGTCCAAACCCAATCTTTTCAGTTTTGAGATCCCCTTTATAGCACCATGTTTGCTGGTTAAATCACCATCAATCACCATTTGTTTCTTGCTTGATTTACCATCAATAATCACCATGGATGAAATCTATCCATCCATACCATCGTTGCTGAAATCACCATATTTAATCACCATTGCTGGTGAAAAATCACCATCCATCCATCCCTTCCCATCCACTCCAACACCACTCCAACAGCGCCAAGTCGCCATCTGCTGCGAGATCTCCAGAAAGACCGTGACGTGTTTCACGCCGTTGGGAAATTGGCGCACCAGGCACTCCTCGCTCAAGCGCTGCTCGGCCTCGTGGAGCTCCTTCTCCCAGCAGGCCCTGGAACCGGCGATGAAAAGAACGGGGGAAGCACCGGGGAAGCATGGAAAATATGGAAAATATCCGAAAAAGGCCATGAAAAGGATGGCTCAACTGCTAAACCATCGAGAAAATGTTTTTTGAGGTTTCTACACGGCAAGAATTGGGAATGTCCACAACCAAAACTATGAATACCGTCTTCAGGAAGCGAATTGGGTATCTAACCAGCCACAAAGTTGTTGAAATGGAAGAAATCATGCGGGAGACGTAATGGGAGGTAGATGTGCATCACATGTAGTAAGTGATTTATAACCCATTTAAAATCCATGTGTAAGTGGAGATATGTATATATTATATAATACGATATAATATAATATAATATGGTATAATATAATACAATATAATATAATATAATATAAGATAATACAATATAGTATAATATAATATTATATAATATTATATTATATTATATCATATTATATCATATTACATTATATTATATTGTATTATATTGTATTATATTATATTGTATTATATTGTATTATATCGTATTATATTGTATTGTATTATATTGTATTATACTATACTATACTATACTATATTATACTATACTATACTATATTATATTTTACTATATTATATTATATCATATTATATTTTATTATACTATACTATATAATATAATATTATATTAATTATGTTATAATATACTATGTTATATTATATTGCACTTTACTATATTCTAATATATTATACTTTACTTTACAATATTATTTTATATTATAGTATACTATATTATATTATACGATATTCTATTATACCATACTATACTATATAATAGTATATTGTATTGTATTATATTATACTATATTATATCATGATATACTAATTATATTATACTATACCATATTATACCATATTATATTATACTATACTATATTATACTTTACTATACTATATTATATCATATCATATTATATTACATTATATTCTATATCATATATATATACATACATATACATATATATATACATACATATACATATACATATGCATATACATATACATATACAGATACATATACATATACACTTACATATATGTATAGGAACTGGATATGACATCAGGCATGATATCGCTGCCCACTTACTCACTGGGATGCACCCAGAAGAATAGGGGTTCGCCAACACGAATTGGTACGTAACCAGTCAAAATGAAAGATGGGCCGATTTGGACAGCGAAAAGATGGGAGTAGAATAGAACCATTCAATCCTGGATCCGATTCACAGCTTGAGGCTGCGTGCGTGGTATGGTTCACCTTTCGACACAAAATCACCAAAGGGTGGAGACTAGGGCTACACCCGCTACACCGCCGAAGGTCCGAAGAAGTTTGACATCGCTCGGCTATGGGTCAAAGTTGAAGACCCAAACCACAAATGTTGATCAATGTTTCTATTTAAGCGTCTGTACAATTTGGGGTATAAGAAT
>CAMXCT020006660.1:123820-183820 GCA_947184155.2 Cladocopium goreaui | reverse complement strand
ATTATAATATTTCACAAACCTGAATTAAGGCCATTTGGGGATGATTTCCCTTATTAACCATGATTCCAGTGAGGTCGCAGTGAGGTCGTTATAATTTACCCAGCATATATCATCATATATCCGCTTTGAGGCATAAAACACATAAAATCCACTTGGTCTCTCCATAACTCATTCATCGAATCAACTGGACGCCAAGCTTCACCGGGCACCAGTGTTCCGCCATGTGATTGCCATGAACGTGGCGCTTGATGGTGGCAATGTGCCTCGGACAATAATCGTGGATGGCGAACTGCAACATGTGAATGGGTTTTAACTGAGACACAGCGAAATCGTGAAACATCAGTTGGTATATAGATCCAAATAGTGGCCAAAAATGGGTCTAACCAGCAAACAAAGGTGCACATACGGACAATTATCTAACCCAGACCGCATGAAGTTGGGTTAAATTCTTGATTTTCAGGAAAGGTACCCGGCAAAAAAAAAGTTCAGCCTTTTGAATTGTTTTTGTCATGTATGCCCGCGTTTGCGGCAATACGAATTTGTCCCAAAACCGGGTGCCCCTAAATCCAGTGTCTAACAATAATTTCCCCAACGTTTATCGGAGAACCTGAGTTTTGAATCCAATCTTTAAATCCAATATTGAAACATCCCCATCTTTGAATCCAATTTTTCATCATTTTGCAAACATCCCCATCTTGATCTTCAAACACCACGAAATGAGCCATCACCAGATCTCGAAATGATCTAGAGAACCAAGTAACTCCGAGGGGAGCGCTTCCATGTGTCTGTCATCTCCCAAGATCAGGGCCTCCATCAAAAACTTGGATGGTCATGGTTTCACATGCAATTTTTCCATGAATTTCTGTCGCTATGTAATATAAACAACTGGTGCAAAATCAACCAAACTGTACGTGTAGAAGACTAAAATGTCTACTGAAATAAACTGAGAATGTTAAAAGTGCAAAACAATTCGGATCTAGGTGATATTCAAGACATGGTTTGATCACAAAATACTGCAAACAATGTGTTTAAAAAAAACTGGAGAACTAAAGATATTCTATATAAAATAGAAATACTAAAAACAAATCATCGCCATGTTCAAATTGTTCGCAAGGCATTGTATGTGGTTTCTTCAAAAATGTTCAAACTACAAGAAACGGGTTTTATTTAGCGCAATAAACCATCAGACTATGAATATACTTTAATATATAATTATATAATCATACAACCACCACCACGTGTATAAGAAAAACATAAATATTGAAAGACTAAAAGAAAGTACCCAACTTGAGAAAACATGACAACAACCACCAAAAACATACAACATCAGCATCGCAATCGAATCCCCATCCTCACTATTCATAGACTACCGCTACAAAAAATTACTTACTTACTGCTTCTCATGCCATTAGCCCAACACAATCCAAAGCAAATTGAATGAGCAAAAAATGTACCAGGCAGAATGAGCCTACAATCTTGGAAAGCCAAATACGCTCTGTTAAATACATTGCTGTATGTTGTTCAAGAAAGCATGGCGTCGAAATCTCAATGGTACAGAACTCGTGCATCAATAGGTTTGGTGTCCTTGCGTTTCAACACATGTGCAAATCCGGTATCACAACAAAAGCATGTTCTACGTCAAGCCGAAAGAGGCCTCAGGTTCCGTCTACCCGATTTTCTAGCCACATATTTGTTGATTGACACCATGAGAAGGGAGAAATGACACCATGCCTTCAGAGGTAGTGGGATTCCTGGGACCATTCTTGACACTGATACCTATCAAATCCACGGCACGAAGGTTCTTGGGTTAGCCTCTGCCCATTTTCCATGATTTCATGAATTCACTTGTGCTTGGAACAGCTTGATTCGACAGCTTTGCGACATCAGAGCTGCGAAGAGCATACCAGTCTGATATCACAGATGACACAACTGCGTCGTCGTTGGTGCTAGTCAGATGTGCATCCCTGGCACCTCGTGCTGTTGAAAGACTATGTTGAAGGCCCCATCCTGTTGGACTCATGCATTCTTAACGCGTTGGCTTTGTCTGATCCTGGTTGTGGTTCTTTTTTTATTTTTCTTCTTCTTGTTCTTCCTCTACTTCTTCTTCCTCCTCTTCTTCCTCTTCTTCCTCCTTTTCTTCTTCCTCCGCGTCTTTTTCTTCTTCTTCTTCTTCTTCCTCTTCTTCTTCTTCTTCTTCTTTTTCTTCTTCTTCTTCTTCTTCTTCTTCTTCTTCTTCTTTTTGTTCTTCTTCTTCTTATTATTTTTTTTTCCTATGTTTCTCTTCGGACACGTTAAGCATGAGTACAGCAACAGTGGTAGATGCATCCTCTTGTCGCTCAGTGGCAATCCAAGCTGATGCTTCACGATGGCCTTCATGGTGTACCAACAATGGTCAGCAGCAGTGGATACCATGCTTCTCGTAGCCATGCCACCACGAAAGCGCCCCAAGTACACCAACCACGCAAAATGATTGTCACGTTCTTGGAAATCTCTACTGCTCTTACCATCTCCTACCACTCAAAATAAGACTCTCAAAATATTGCACGCACGTGCCCGGCAGTTTTCGCACAAATCGCGGCTCCTTTGCGCAGCAGTTACAATGCATTTCAACACGTCAGAATTTTCCCAGAACATTCAGAACCTTACCGATGCTAATCTAAATTAATCTATATAAATATTAATCTACATAAATCGTACATCATTTGGGGGTTGTCCAAAATTATGGTACCCGAAAACTGCCCTTACGCCGCGCTTTCGCGAACCTTTCGCGTCTTTTTTCGCGCCCCAGCAGAATCGGGACATGGGATTATGATCAGGTTTTCGTGTGCAATTTCATCAAAATTCCAGGAGGTTTGTATTTAAAAACATTACTTCTGCAAGGAAAACTGCCAAACATGAATACTATAACTTATATATTTATAAATAGTGGTATTCAGACCTTTCGCAAACCTTACGCCGCGCTTTCGCGGCCTTTCGCCACTGCAGCAAAACACACACACATCCATATCTGCAGATGTCACTCGGATACTAAAAGCATCTAAAAGCCTTGCATGGGTTTTAGGACGACTCCCATTTCCCTGATCAAATTGGCTGCGAGATTTCATACCTCCCTCGTCAAATATGGTTTGTAATTTAGTAGTCGAGGCGCGAAGCCAGGAACCAGTTGGACCCATGTCAAAAATGACAGGTTATATCACGGATAAACCCCAATTCTTGGCTGGTTCTAACCTTCTGTAAGGTATGAGTGCCTCACTTGGGATCACCATCAATTAATCACTGATGTTTCTTGGCATAGAAACCCATCCAACTCTGTATCCATCAGGAAAAAAGAATATATAAACTATAAATTGAGCTAGTTGATGCTAGTTGTAGTAACCTAGACTTCTCAAACTAGCTATAAACCTAGTTAGCCATAGTAATCCATATCCATTCTGCCTGTGGTTCCCATTCCCGCCTCAAACATCCGAGGGGTGAAGCCCAGGGCCCTCACTGCGGTCATTGGTGCCATGGCGCAGCGCCGCCGCGCCAGTGCAGACGCCGAGACGCCACAGGTGCTTTGATAGGCAGAAGTCTTATCCATTATATAGATGTGTATATGTGTATACATATATATATATATATGTGATCTACTGTATATATATATGTGATATATATATATATGTGATATATATATATATGTGATATATATATATATATATGTGATATATATATGTATATGTGTGATACATATGTATGTATATATATATGTGATATATGATGTAATTATATCATCAGATTTATGTGTATGGAGGTTTCCTACAGTGGGGGTACCCCAATAGCTGGATGGTTTACCATGGAAAATCCTATGACAATGGATGATTTGGGGGTACTCCCATCTTAGGAAACCTCCATATATATATATAACATGATTATATATATATATGTATATGCCATATGTCGAACAAGATCACTAAGTTTGCTGGACTGTTCTTGTAGATCTTGTCTGACTTGTTGATCTGCCCTGGAAGAAGAGGCGTTAAAGAGGTAATATCGGGATCGCGTTTCCTGTACAAGTCTCGCTGATTTTCCAGAAAAATGTGAGTTCAAATTAATTGCAGGCACAGAATCTCTATGTGTTTAAGTAGACCTCAACAAACACAGGACCTGCGATCTATGAAGCTTCTCATTGACCAAGAAGCTAGAAAATAGTGTGAACATGTGAAAAATATATGGGTTCTGAAATGTTCCAAAACCCCCATTCCAATGGATTCAAACCTAATTTTCCCTATTATTTTCAAATAGCCATAACTGTGGACATGCCCTATAAAATCAGACAATTTTTTTCGTACATCTCCGCAGTGGTTCTTGGGATCCTCCCCGCCACTTGTTTGATGAATGGATGTCACGAACAATTAAACAAATCATATCAATAATAGATAATAATAGTATGTGTCAATACTATGTTTGCTATCTACACATACTTTAAAAAAAAAGAATTGAAATATTCCCCACGTTCACTTCCTTCTGTGGTCCGGCCACATCTTCAACGTTAAAGTCCTGATGATGGAAATGCACATGGCCGAGTTTGAAAGCCATGGCATCCCTTAGAAAGTTGGCGATTCCGTGTCACCAATGACCACTCCTCATGGTTTCAGTACTAGGCATCGGTATTGCCAACAACCAGTTGATAATCCACCAACAAGCATCAACTGGTCGTTGCAATCCGTCCCAAAAAGTATGGATCAATGGCGCAAAAAATCCCACGTGAAATCAATCAGCAGTTTCTGTCCTTATGATCCGCAGTTACAAGCTGTCCAAATGATGATTGCTCACAACACAAGTTCAATTCTGCAAAAAAACGATAACTGCCCACCAATACTAAACCTGCTTTGCTTGAGCAATGGTCAATCTTGACTGTACAGCTTGCAAAGTGACAAGTGATGACCCAATGATGTATAAACATTTGGCTGTGGGTCAAGATCACTCTTGGATAGATGAATACTAAAATGACCAATTTTGAGGGTTCCAGCTCTCAACGAATTCATTGAAGGGAAAATGTTCGGGACACCTGGGCTTTGTTGCCTAGAAGGTGGTGACCCTCCAGTTATGTTGGCTGGTTTATAAATCCCATGAACTATTAGATATAATATATATATATATAATATCTATATAATCTGTATAATTCATAGTTAACCTCGTTATAAACTAACTTAGCTATCTATCTCTGTTTTTTAATCAACCCATATTACATAACCAGATTAACCATTCCAAATCTATGGCTTTCCAGTTTCGCCGCCGGGACGCTGTAGCAACTCCTCCTGCATGTCCCGACACGCCGGCAGCTGCGCACGACAGAGCTTGGCCACGGCGCCGCAGACACGCCTTGGAGATGGAGGTTCTGTTGGAGCTTCTGCTGGGGTTAATCTATGGGTTTATCTATGGGTTTATCTATGGGTTAATCTATGGGTGAATGTATGGGTGAATGTATGGATTAATGTATGGGTTAATATGGGTTAATAATATTCAATAATGGCTAACAATAGCCAATGATGCTTAACTAATCATGTGCAATAATGGCTAATAATGGTTACTCATGTTTCTAAGAAATGGTTAGTATATATGTTAATCATTTTAATAACTTTTAATCTGAAAACGAGGCACCCCTAAAAAGCCTTTAAGGGAGGCTGATCCTCGAAAGAATTGCCATATTGGGTATCCCATCTTGGATATGCGTCCCACTTAGTAAGCGGTTTATAATCCATGTATATATATAACATAACCCCTATAATCCTAAATGTAAGTGGGGCTATTGATGCATATTCCATATGTAATTGGGGGTATAACCCATGTACTAAGTGGGATGCACCCCCAAGATATCACTTATGTTTGGGCAAATATCACCTGATGTTGGTTCGAACTATGATTGAATGCCACTGGGTCTGACCGTGAGATCAGTCTGATATTGCTTGATCCCCCCCGCAGTTCCGCTCCAAACTCATTTCACATTCGACGTACAGTACGGCAATGAATGTTGGTTGATATTGATTCACGTGATACCAACCGGGGATGACTGTCCCATAACAGCCAGCTAGTAGATGGTGTCAGAAATACTACTGGTATTGTACTGCGGGGGTGTGGGTCAAAATTGGGTTCTTCATACTAAAAATGATCCGCGCATCTACGTTCTGAAGAGGGTCTGACATTTTGACGCATCCCTGTCCCATCCCCGAAACCATCGGATATCTTAGGAGATTGCCCAGCTATCCACAATACCATGGTGAATTCCATCCCCCTGATCTTTAAATAGCCCCCATTTGTCCGAAACCGCAGTGGAATGTATTGAATCACTTAATCAACTGAGCCCAGATGGGATATTCAAAGCTGCTCCCAGGCGTGGCACAGCCGAAAAGGTTGAAAAAACCTTCGTCCAGCCACACTAAGGGATGCTCAGAGCTCAAGGGTGGATGGTGCAGCTCCAAAATCATCCTGGTTTGCACAACATGGCGAAATTGTGTCCTCAAAATTGTGGGTTTAACCGGTCAACATGGGGAGAAATGGCATCAAAAAATGTGCATTTCATGACGGATCGGGTTGTCCAAAAACGGGGATTCAGGCCCGAAATTTCTGGCAAGTTTCATGAGGAAAACGATGATAAACCCATCCGATTTTGGCGACTAACTACTCTATTTTCACAAACCCAATTGAGGGATCTTTCGCTTGCATAAAATTGGGACGTAAACCGCAAATATATATATATGTTGATTGATTTATTTCTTTATTCATTTATTTATATAACTTTATACATATACTTGATGAGATGTCCAAATGCACGTGTATCATGGACCAGAATAAACTGGCATTCAATCGCGAGATCATTTCCCCCATTTTAGGGGGTGGTTGATGAAGTTGGGATTGAAGCAACAAATACTTGATTTACCTCAGGGCCCATATAGAAGTGTCCACCTCTATCCATTTCTGGTGGATTAACCAATGGGAAAATATGGGGAAATATAGCATGATCTTCAACAAATCCAGGAATATGGGGGATGCGATCAACATCAACCAACTTAGAGATGTGAGCAACAGAGTACTTCACAAACCATTCACTGGGGATATTTCAACAGCCTGATGTTGGGAGGCAAAGAAGACCATTTGGGGTGGAACTTGTGGTGTATCAACTAGTTTGGTACAAACATACAACCAACAAGTGCAGGTGAGAACGAACAAATACGAACAACATATGTCAATCATTGCCCATAACTTTGGGGCTGCCACCAGCAAGTCGGAACGTCTCAGCAACGATGGATGCGCAATGGAGATCAAAGAAATCAAACCACTTGAATTTAATCGCAGCATGCAACAAATTGCCGACAATTGCAACATCAAACGTGAAAATTGTGAACCATCAAGGATGGGAATATCTATATATATACATATATATATATATAGATATACACATGGAAAAAAACAATACTACGCGGGATCTGACATTAGAGTATAACCAATCTATATAAATGAAGACTTGATGGTTTAAAGTCCACTACCTTCTTTTGCATGGCGTATCTAATCCCATTTTTCATATAAATTTTCCCATGATGTTCCCCCTATCTATTCCCATGTGTTCAATGATTTTTCCCATGATGTTCCAACTTTTTCCATGTTTCGCCATGAGTTTCATCCGTCCAACAACCCTCCGAGCCGCTGCTGCGCCATCAGGGAGGCGCCGCAGAAGCTCACGGCGCTGCGCAGCATCGAGGCGGAGGCGTAGATGTGGCTCTGGACCTGGTTGAGATCTCGGGAGATTCGTCGAAAGACTGGTTGAGAATGGTTACGAATGGGAAAGTCACCCACAACCTCCAATAACCATGGACAATTAATGGACAATTAATGGGAAAATCACCAATTAATGGGAAAAATCACCAATAAGAGTGGATGAATCATGGACAATCATCAATTTTCATGGGAAAATCACCAATAGTGGATGAAGATAGAGTTTAGTAAAATCTGAACCAAAAATAGTCATAGAGTAGATTACTTGTTCTATCGATTTTTTGGATACTATAAGGCTAACCATTGTCTGTTGATGGGAATTGACACCGTTCCAGAATTTTGTGTTAAATCACTGGATCACTAGATTAGTAGAGGATGCTAGAGGATGTTCCTCAATTTGAGAGTTATCTGGATTTTGTTGGAGTTGTGAAAGTGGGATTGTCTAGATATCACTAGATATCACTAGATTTTGATAATGGAGATATATACATGTGTATATATATATGTCTATGTATGTATGTATGTATGTATGTATGTATATACGACGATTTCGGATCTCTCATCCATCACGAGGTACTTAAGGATAAATCACTGGCAATTTGGGATTAAATATTAAGGCAATGGATGATGAACTAGGATATTTCGGGGAAAAACAACAGATTTATGATACTCTCTGGCAATTTGTTGCATAGCTTGGCAGAGCTGACCCATTTAGTTCCATGATTCACCTGTTCAAATTGTGGACTTTCCACAGCAAGCCGGTAAACTACCAGACGGTATCCCAGCTGACAATTCCCTGGGTCATTTTCAGGCTGTAACCAATCAAGTTACGGGTCGAATTTTTCGAGCCACTCTCACATCAACCAACAATTGGGATATATATGGTCCAACAATAAATCTTGCTGGTGGTTTCAACCCATCCCCAAATAGAAGGAAGTCACCCACGAGAACCGGGATATACCACCAAATCTGGATCTTGAGTAATTTCAAGAATATGCTGGTTGGATCTGGTTGGTGTTTTCAACCCACCCCAACAATTAATATAAACATCATCTGTGATTCATCTTGAAAAACCGTGAAACCGAGGATGTGCCACTCGCTACTCTCCTCGGGCTGTGGCCCATTTCACAATGGAGATACCATGTTGATGATACAGATTTAATCGGGTGTCTCAAAATGGGGCATCCCGATTTCGATGGATTTTTTTTATCCTAAGCCATGGTCTAATGACTGGGATGAGTGGTACCCGGGTACCCCCACTAAATATTTTTTCCGGATGTTTTGAGAAAATGCAACGAACAAGGTCAGTATCTCTCTCGAGGTCTTGATCACTCAGTATCCTACACTGCAGTTGCTGAATATGCGTGTTCAACAATGGGAGATGCCCTGATTGATCGCTTTCTTGAGTGGGAAAGTGAAGTTTTAACAAGCAGATCTTGAAGTTTTTGTTCATGAATTTCAGACAAGAGCGCAACTATACTGTTGGAAGAAAAAAACAAAAAAAAAACAGCAACTCATAGGATGATCCTCCAAGCAGTTGCTGACCCTGAAACCCTGAACCGCTTCGGAACACGCCTCATCCCCTCGAGTGAATGGAACCTAGGAAAACGGAGGAAGCTGGAGAACCCTGGGAATCACCCTTGGAGCATTTCTTGTGGCTTTTGACACCTTCTTTTTGGAGAAATCACCGCAGTAGTTGGAATAAGATGAATAAGCAAGCAAGTCTGATGGTTTCGCTCAATTCCGAGCATACAAGAAGATATGGCATCTAACATGCCAATCATACGTAAATATGATTATATATATATTATATATATAATATTATATATATATTATGTTATACATATTTTATATTATATATATTAGATATTATATATTATTTATTTAATATTATATATTATATATTATATATATTATATGTGTTATGTTGAATATATATTATATATTATATATATTATATATATTATATATATTATATATATTATATATATTATATATATTATATATATTATATATTATATATATTATATATCATATATATATTATATATTATATATATTATATATATTATATATATTATATATTATATATTATATATTATATATTTTATATATATTATATATATTATATATATTATATATATTATATATATTATATATTATATATATTGTATATTATATATATTATATATATTATATATATTATATATATTATATATTATATATATATTATATATATAATATAATATATATATATATGATTATTATATATCTGTATTGTATATATTATCTATAATTTATAATATATATATATAATACAGATATATATAATAATATAATATATATATAATATACATATAATATATATATATTGTGTATATTATATATATATATCATATATATATATTATATTATATTATTTTATATATATAATGTATTATATTATATATATATAATATTAAATATATGATATATATTATATATATTATTATGTGTCCGCCGACCCCGGTCTTCACCAAGGTGGAGCCTGTTTTTGTTGGCTTGCCACTACCTTGCCATTCGCCAGCTCCGAAAATGCCTAAAACCCTCCACGGCAGCTTCGACCCGGCACTCAGGCCACTGCCCTCTGTTGTTAAGGGCCTTGAAGCCTGCCGTTTGCCAGCCGTCAGGCCACTGCCCTCTGTGGTTAAGCGCGTTCAAGCCTGCCGTTTGCCAGCCCCCAGACGCCTAAAACGCCTAAAACCCTCCGCGGCAGCTTCGACCCGGCACTCAGGCCACTGCCCTCTGTTGTTAAGGGCCTTCAAGCCTGGCGTTCAAGCCTGCCGTTTGCCAGCCCTCAAACCCCTAAAACCCCTAAAATGCTCCGCGGCATCTTCGACCAGGCACTCATGCCACTGCCCTCTGTTGTTAAGGGCGTTCAAGCCTGCCGTTGGCCAGCCCTCAAACGCCTAAAACCCCTACAATGCTCCGCGGCATCTTGGACCAGGCACTCAGGCCACTGCCCTCTCTTGTTAAGGTCCTTCAAGCCTGCCGTTTGCCAGCAATCAGGCCACTGCCCTCTGTTGTTAAGGGCGTTCAAGCCTGCCGTTTGCCAGCCCTCAAACGACTAAAACCCCTAAAACCCTCCGCAACAGCTTCGACCCGGCACTCAGGCCACTGCCCTCTGCTGTTAAGGGCCTTCAAGCCTGCCGTTTGCCAGCCGTCAGGCCACTGCCCTCTGTTCTTGAGGGCGTTCAAGCCTGCCGTTTGCCAGCCCTCAAACGCCTAAAACCCCTAAAACCGTCCGGCATCTTCGACCCGGCCACTGCCCTCTGTTGTTAAGGGCCTTCAAGCCTGTCAGGCCACTGCCCTCTGTTGTTAAGAGCGTTCAAGCCTGCCGTTTGGCAGCCCTCAAACGCCTAAAACCCCTAAAACCCTCCGCGGCAGCTTCGACCCGGCACTCAGGCCACTGCCCTCTGTTGTTAAGGGCGTTCAAGCCTGCCGTTTGCCAGCCCTCAAACGCCTGAAACCCCTACAATGCTCCGCGGCATCTTCGACCAGGCACTCAGGCCACTGCCCTCTGTTGTTAAAGGCCTTCAAGCCTGCCGTTTGCCAGCCCTCAAACGCCTAAAACCCCTAAAATTGTCCGCGGCACAATCGACCCGGCACTCCGGCCACTGCCCTCTGTTCTTAAAGCGTTCAAGCCTGCCGTTTGCCAGCCCTCAAACGCCTAAACCCCCTAAAACCGTCACGGCACTCAGGCCACTGCCCTCTGTTGCTAAGGGCCTTCAAGCCCGGCGGTCAGGCCACTGCCCTCTGTTGTTAAGGGCGTTCAAGCCTGCCGTTGGCCAGCCCTCAAACGCCTAAAACCCCTAAAACCCTCCGCGGCAGCGTCGACCCGGCACTCAGGCCACTGCCCAGGTGGAAGCAGCGGGGGGTGACCATACCGGTTATTCTTTGCCGCCATCTTACAACCGTGAGATGGGCAAGCATGTCAACTGGTTGGCCGAGCGCGGCATTCAGTGCGTGAACTCGACGATGCTGGCGCAGGGTGGGAAGTATGACAACTACCACCTGCACGACCATCAGTTTAACAGAAAACTGGTATACCGTTTCCTCAGAGGAGCCATCACCTTTCACCTGAAATACGTTGAAGTGATGTCGAAGCAGGAAGATCTCAGGTACTACGTCCAGAAGTTCATCAGCAGCGAACAAGACCGTGTGGCCGCGGTCCATCTCTTCCCCACGATGGTTCAGTTTCGACTGGCTTTGCTCGGCACTCAAGAAGTCATGGAAGCCGTCGCCCCGGGAAAGAAGACAGCAACACCTGCTCAGGTCTTTGACGAGGCGGATGAGGAGATTCTCATGTGGGTCCATGCAGGAATTCTTGAGGCCAATGAGGAAGCCACCCGGGAGGGACGGCCACTGCCTACGGCATTCACTGATGAAGAGATCAGCTCCATTGTGCCCGTTGACCCAACTGTCGAGGACTATGAAACCGAAGAGCTGCGTGCCCGAACTTGCCTTCAAGAAGATTTGAACCAGGCGATCGCAGATGGTTTCTCAACTACGACAATTGAGTCGATCGAGATCAACCCTGAGAACACTGACGTTGAGGACGATGTGGAGATCGTGCCTGAGGTCGACGAGTGGGACTTGGTGGCGGATGACAAAGTCATTGTCAACCCCTATGACGAGAAAGTCAAAGAGGATGCGATCTCAGAGGAAAGAGCCAAAGAGGTTGAGGATCTCAACAAGATCATCGAGATCACTTCCACTGAGGACAAGCCATCGGAACGACGGCCAGCAAAATTATCGCTGATGCCGCCAAAGAAGCATCCACTATGGCTGATGAAGGGGAGGACAAAATGAAGTCATCAAGAATCTCAACGTGGAGTGTGGTTGGTGATGATGACTCGAGGCCCAGTGACATGACATCTTCCAGGATTTCAACTTGGACTGAGGTTGGTGGAACTGAGGCAACCCCCATGGACGTTGATGCCGGGAAGAAGGATGATGATGCTGCCCGGGAGGGTGAGCCGAACATTGCTGCGACTTCTGAAGCTGCCTCGTCTTCTGACAAGCCTGCTGATGACAAGACTGAGATTGTCGACCTGACCAAAGCCGAGAAGAAGGTGGAGGTTGACAAGCCAGTTGGAAAGCCGGCCGAAAAGAAGATACCAAAGAGCGAGAAGCAGAAGGCGCCCATCAGGGATACTTTCGTTTTTTTTTGCCCCCCACCCACATTTCCCTGTTGAAGCAGCGTGGCAAGTCCCACCATATAAAGAAATATACACATATTACATATAGAGAGAGCGATTTTTTTCTAGGCGGCGGGATGGTTGGGACTTATCTAAGTCGCCGTAAAATCCAAAATGAAGGTCCTGCCGCATGCAAAAAGCCGCCGCGATGCCAAACACATGCAAGACAAGAAAGCATTCCGAAAAAGAGACCGCGCCCAGGGTAGGAGAAACAGCACCCACAGATTGAAAATGCGCTAAAAGCAATTAGAAAACAAACCTTGCTTTGGACGAGCGTGTGGGGAGGAATGGAGGACACGCAATTTGTTCTTGTAAATACAGGTTCAACAACCCTGCAAAGTTCGCAGCGCACGACCTGTTCCGGCGTCGTAGGCCCGCCGGCGCAAAACAAGCAGCGCTTGGAAACAGATGCAAAGTGTAAGCAGGAGTCGTTTCACTGCACAGAAGCGGTCCCGAGCAGCTTCGAAGCACTTGGTTGGCAAAACAAATCAAATGGTCATTGGAAAGAATTGGACAGCACCTGGCACTCAAATATGCCTAACAGAAAAAGGGGTGGAAAACAACACGCATGTTCTCAGCAGCTCAAAGCCTTGTTCCGATCCGCGAAACCGGTGGTCTCACCAAAAGAAACAAGAAAGAAAGGGTGATGTGACCAGAAAGGGCAACAGGTGCAGAGGAAGAAGCAGTGAGAAAAACTGCAGGAGAAGCAGTGAGAGCAAACGAATGATACCTTCACAGCTGGCTCAAAGCGGAAGTCACCTTTTGACTCACTCTTCGATGAATTAGAGCCTCTGAATTGCAGATTTTAGCTGTTTCAGTTTCTGTCTCAGATCGACGCTCACTTTCGATGCACGATGTAGTTGCACGTAGGTCGACGTCCAATTAGTCAGAAATCAGAAGTGTGTCCACTATGTTAAATAGCCAGATGGTATATGGGTTTTGTTTTTATTGTTGGGAACGTTTTTTCCCATTCAGTTGGGAATTTCATAATCCCAACTGACTTTCATATGTTTCAGAGGGGTAGGCTCAATCACCAACCAGGATTTTGTTTATTGATGATTTTCCCAGCTAGAAACCTCCATTTATAAGGGATTTTCCACTTCGCTATATTAAATAACCAGATGGTATGTGGTTTTAGGTTTTATGGTTGGTGGTTGGAACACTTTTTATTTGTCTATTCACTTGGGAATTTCATAAGGCTCAACCACCAACCAGGATTTTGTTTAAGAATGATTTTCCCAGCTAGAAACCGCCATTTATAAGGGATTTTCCACTTCGCTATGTCAAATAGCCAGATGATACATGGATTTATCATCTATAATATTGTTTTCATCCATTATCATCTATATATATATATACATATGGATTTCTCATCAGTTATAGTTGGCACTGAATCAAGATCATGTTTGGTTGTTTGAGGCCATGGTCTGTTGAAACTTCTAAGACCAAAATGGTTATGTTATGGCTACTTGGCTACAGGATGGTGCCCCTCAGTTATAAGTTGCTTTATACACCCCATTAACTATATATCTACCATAAACCCAAACTAGTGAAATTGGAGTTATAAACGGCCCAACTGAACGCAAAATTTGTCTCGTCAAATTTGTCTCAATTCTCTTGAAGTGACACTTTGGGCGCCTTTGAAGTTTGCAACTGGGGATGAACTTGCTCCTTGTTTTGCCCAACCACATCCTGATCAAACTCGACAACACAATTGTGTTCGCATCGTCTCAATTTCTCTCTGCCAAGCTGATGACATACTTCCAGAAACATCTCTGCTAGGCTGGTAGCTCGGGTGTTTCCATTGTCACCCGTTCAAAGCAACAACAAAAACACCCTAAAATACCATGTTTTGGCTAATAGAACGACGTAACGACTTTCAAAAAACATCCTTCCCAACATTGTGTATTTGAGATTATTTGAGTTGATTCTCGGCGCCCGCCACAGCCTTCCCAAATGCATGCCTTTCATTCTTTGATTGGTTTCGACCTAGCACAGCCATGGCACAGGCACACGTCGCTAGGGCGCACACAGGCTAAAGTCAAAACCAAACCAAGACCAAATTGGTGCGCAGAGTGGCCTAAGAGTTTCGGGGCATCTTCTCCAGCAATTGGGTCAACCTTGCAGAAAAGAACAGCTGCATCCAAACACGCCCACTTTCGTTGCCAAATCCAATCGCAAAATCATTTGAAAAGGGGACGGACCTTACCAGGCATCTCCAGGATGATGGGCTCAACATCCTGTCCAAAGCTGCGCAGCACATTTGTATAGGGTGAAAGGGGCCTCTGCACACAGCCTGCCTTGAAAACCAAAGGAAGGCCTAGACTTGCTAAAGCCCCGGGATCCATGTTTTGCTATACGGTCTCTGGCCACTGCTGCGAACCAAAACTTGGCGAAGTCCAACAGGTCACGCAAGGCATGAAAGTGAGGCCTTTGTCGCGTGAGACTGCAGACCTTTCTTCCACAGCCGTATGATTTCTTTTGTGGAAGCATGGAAAATGACACAACTCAGAGCTCTTGCCAAACCTGGCGCAGCCAGTTGCATGAGGTCGAGCTGAGTAGATGATGATAGCAGCAAAGAGTTGCAGGGTGGGAAAGATTAGCTGTGCATATTTGAGTATATCATATTTCGAAATCATAAAGGAGATCATTTGATTCTATATCCATGACCTGGAATTGCAGGCCAAGCGTCCCCCAGGTTTTTTTCCTCGGCAGTTTTCGAGTCATTTTGAAAACTCCAGGTAGCCTTTGTTCCTTGGCGTGTTTATAAAAAGATAGGTGGATGGATGCATAGATAGATGGATCGATAGGTTGATAGATAGATAGATAGATAGGTAGGTAGGTAGGTAGGTAGGTAGATAGATAGGTACTTAGATAGATAGATAGATAGATAGATAGGTCAGATAGATAGATAGATAAATAGCCAGATAGATAGATAGATAGATAGATATAGATAGATAGACTGATGGCTGTTGGTTGTGGAAGAAGGAGGGGTCGCCGGCACCCGCGCGCTAGCCCATTCTATATCCGGCGATGCCTCGCCGTGTGGTGGTGGTTGCTAGGCTACCCGGGGGCGCGCCGGTGCCGCCGACCTCGTTTTTCGGGGTTCGGGGTGGGAAAAAAGAGGGTAAAATTCGAAGATGCGTTTTGGACGTCCTTGTTGGGCGTTTTTTGGTCGATTTTTGGTCAATTGTTCATATTTTTTGGTACTGTCCACGCGTAAAAATCCTGTAAGTTACAATGTTTTTGTGCCTTTGGCATCCAAAAAAAGCTTCTGACAACATGCTGGAAACTGCGTAAATACCAGTGTTTTTGCTAGGCCCGGGCCACAAAACACTGTAAATACCGTGATTTTTGCTAGCAGAGGCTCAAAACCTCGTAAATACCGTGGTTTTGCGTTGGCGCGGAGCCAAAAACATCGGTATTTACGGTGTTTTTTTGGTTCCGAGAACGTGAAAAACTGCGAAAACACCGCCTACTTGAAGCTTTTTGGGGGTTTGCAAAAACCGTCGATTTAACGATTTTGGGGGGTTTGCAAAAAGTACCAACTACAAAGATAACAACGACAACGACAACAGGACCAAGCAGCCACAGCTACAACAACAACAACAACAACAACAACCACGACGATGACGACGACGACGACGACGACGACAACAGCAAGATGCAGCTCGCAGCATGTCATGTCCGCAAGTTCAGATGAAATCCCCCTCTCTCTTTCCCTCCCCCGACCCCTACAGGCATCGCCTGTGTGCGAAGCTCTACAATATACATACATCATACATATGTGGATTTGTCCAGAAAACGATATACCCCGAACGGCCATGTTAGTGGGGGAAATGAAATTTCAAACGGATGGGTTTGGAGCGTTCCCAACATTTACAGGCAAACCCGCTACGGGTCAAAACCATTCGATACCCTTCACACCTATAGTTGTTCACCCATCCCCAAGATCTTGACCCCCAAATCACCCACCTTGATCTGCTCAAACTTCTCTCGGAAACTCTTTGTGAAGAGTTTCTGTTGCCTTCGATTTGGGTGGACAACCGTCACTTTGACATTTGCAAATGAGCCTCGCAAAGACATGGACTTCAAAGCCATGAACTACAGGGGGTCCAAGTTTCCTGTATGTTGGTTTCCTTCAAGAAAAACCTGCTGCAAACTGCAATCTTCCAAATTCGTTGTTTGACCCCTAAGTGCATTGAAACAGGATCAGGTTCCCGACGGCCAATGTGCCTGGGCGTTTGTTTCTGAACTATTTGCTACCAATTCAGTTGGTCATGTGCTGATTACAGTCCGGCAAACACACAAAAAGATGTCAAAAGCCAATGGTGTCCATATCTATGTACTAATTTTCTGGAGGATAAATCTTCGTCTTTGCCGCCAAAAAACATGTTGATTGGTGAACATTCAATTTTTTGGCCGATTGACTCCGAATTTTTGCCACTTTGAAACCTGTTCATGCACCAACCAAGTCCCATCTTTTCTGGTGGTCCTGAGCTGAGCGAAACTCGGACGCCGAAAGAAGGGCCGATCCCCCAAGACGCAGTCACCTTGCAGCGTGCAGCAGCCGGAGGGCGTCCAAGTCTTTTGTGTTTTTTGTGTTATATTTTATGTCTGTGCTGTAGGTATGTATGCATGTACAGTATACTATGCGTATGCGTATATAATATATATACATATATTTATATTTACGTTTATATTCACCCGTATTCGTGTAAACATACATGTATGTTTGTTATGTCCTTTTCAGGGTGCCTGTGTGTGTGTGTTTGTTTCCATTCTTGTAGTTGTATGTGGGTTTAATTTCCTGTAGAAACAAAAAACTATGTAATTTTAGTTTCTGATTAATAAAACCCCCTCAATAATACAAACAATTTCGGCTGACCCATTTTTTGTTGTATTCGTTTTCAATTGCACCCTTTTCCTTTTGGTATTCGGTCATGCTGTTGGCCATGAAAAACCCACAATAATATATTTTTTTCGGGCCGACCAAAATTATTTTGGTATTGGTTTTCAATTGCGCCCCTTTACTTTTGATTGAAAACCATTGGTATATGTGTATGCATGTACATACATACATACATACCTACCTACCTACATACATACATGCATTACATTACATTACATTACATTGCATTGCATTGCATTGCATTGCATTACATTACATTACATTACATTGCACGCATGCATACATACATAACATAAGATAACATAACATAACATTACATTACATACATGACATACATTACATACATTACATACATTACATACATTACATACATTACATACATACATACATACATACATACATACATACACATACATACATACATACATAGATACATAGATACATAGATGCATAGATGCATAGATGCATAGATGCATAGATGCATACATGCATGCATACATACATACATACGTACATACATACATAGATACATAGATACATAGATATATAGATACATAGATAGATGGATAGATAGATAGATACATACATACATACATTACATACATTACATACATCACATACATTACATACATTACATACATTACATACATTACATACATTACATACATACATACATGCATGCATGCATACATACATACATACCTACATACATAGGTACATACATACATGCATGCATGCATACCTACATACATACGTACATACATACGTACATACATACATACATACATTACGTACAATACATACAATACATACAATACATACAATACATACAATACATACATAACATAACATATTATAACATAACATTACATTACATACATTACATACATATTTACATGTGTGTGTTAATAAATGTATGTATGTATGTATCTATCTATCTATCTATGTATCTATCTATCTATCTATGTATCTATGTATCTATGTATCTATGTACCTATGTGTCTATGTATCTATGTATCTATGTATCTATGCATCTATGTATCTACGTATCTATGTATCTATGTATCCATGTATCTATCTATGTATCTATGTATGTATGTATCTATGTATCTGTGTATGTATCTATGTATCTATGTATCTATGTATCTATGTATCTATGTATGTATGTACGTATGTATGTATGCATGCATGTATGTATCTATGCATCTATGTATCTATGTATCTATGTACCTATGTATCTATGTATCTATGTATCTATGTACGTATGTACGTATCTATGTATGAAGGTATGTATGTACGTATGTATGTACGTATGTATGTACGTATGCATGTATGCTAATGTATGTTAATGGATGTGTATGTATGTGTATGTATGTGTATGTATGTGTATGTATGTGTATGTATGGGTATGTATGCGTATGTATGCGTATGTATGTGTATGTATGTGTATGTATATGTGTATATGTATATGTATGTAAATGTATCTATATGTATCAATATATGTATCAATATATGTATCAATATATGTATCAATATATGTATATGTAAATGTGTGTGTATGTATGTACGTATGTATGTATGTATGTATCTATCTATCTATCCATCTATCCATCTATCTATGTATCTATGTATCTATGTATCTATGTATCTATGTACCTATGTATCTATGTATGTATGTATGTATGCATGCATGTATGTATGTATGTATCTATGTATCTATATATATATCTCTATTTATCTATGTATGTATGTATCTATGTATCTGTGTATGTATCTATGTATCTATGTATCTATGTATCTATATATCTATGTATCGATGTATCTATGTATCTATGTATCTATATATCTATATATCTATGTATTGATGTATCTATGTATCTATGTATCTATGTATGTATGTATCTATGTATCTGTGTATGTATCTATGTATCTATGTATCTATGTATCTATGTATCTACATATCTATGTATCGATGTATCTATGTATCTATGTATCTATGTACGTATGTATGTATGCATGCATGTATGTATGTATCTATGTATCTATATATATCTATGTATCTATGTATGTATGTATCTATGTATCTGTGTATGTATCTATGTATCTATGTATCTATGTATCTATGTATCTATATATCTATGTATCGATGTATCTATGTATCTATGTGTCTATGTATCTATGTATCTATGTATCTATGTATCTATGTACGTATGTATGTATGCATGCATGTATGTATGTATCTATGTATCTATATATATCAATGTATCTATGTATGTATGTATCTATGTATCTGTGTATGTATCTATGTATCTATGTATCTATGTATCTATGTATCTATGTATCTATGTATCTATGTATCTATATATCTATGTATCGATGTATCTATGTATCTATGTATCTATGTATGTATGTATTTCAAACTGGTTTCAAACCCCTTTGAAGCTGAAATCCTGGAAAAAAATCTAGTTGCGGGGATGCTTTACATTATTGCGCACGGGGTGCCCCCCTTGTTTAGTCCGAAGCTACGATTATGCATATGCCCGTTTTTTCTTGAAGTAAGACAAACATATTTATGCATACGCCCGTTTTTTGTTGTTTGTGGGTTTATCCGACAGTCTGCAATCTCGGCCTGTTCTCTATATGTATACCCACATGCAGGTCTTGTCACTTGTCATATATACCTACATGTGCTTGTAAATTCCCAAACAGATTGAAATATAATTCACCGCCTGTGAAAAAAATGGTCCAAAAGAAAGAACATTTCTTTATGCTCAGAGTGGGGAATTTAAGATTTACAACAAAACGTGGAACACATTAAATTTTGAATCGAACTGTGCAAAAACGATTCTTTGATCTCTGTTTGCCACAGCGGTGGCCGGGCACCTTGCTCAAACTTCTGCATGGCAAAGAGCCCCAAACCACGGTCGCGAACACCTGCTTGGGAGGTGAAGGGGTTACAGGAATCAAGATCTGTTTCCTGCCCAACAGCACCATTCTGGTGCAGGCCGGTGTCTGGACAGCCACGTTCAATTTTTGCATTTTTCTTCAAGTCCGGTGTTGGAATCTTCCATCCAAAATTTTCACTTGGCAAACGTTCCCGGATCAACAGGCCGGCTACCAACAGTAGTCGCCCCGAACCGCCAAATGCCTGATGGCCCAATTTGTGAAAAACAGTTTGCGCGAATGGGACCCCAATTGATGATGCCCGTCAACAAATACATTGACAATAATATTCATGTCACACAGGGGCCTCGGCCATGTGGAATCAAACGTGCTCGTTCAAGTCCAAATTCCATTGAAAATGTTAACCAACCGCAACTACTACAAGATAAATGCGGAAAAAAACAAAATCGTGATATCTGTCTGCGCCAGCAATGGGCAAGCAAAGCAAACTCTTCATTGACTTCTTGCAAGGGACCCATGCCCAGTCTCACACAAGCAACTCACACCAAATACCGCCGGGGGCACAAACTGCTGCCGGGGCACGGCGCAGCTGCACGGCCCTTGTCTCTTTCAAATTTTCCGAAGGTTCTGCAACGTGATTGCCATCACTGCCATCACAGTGGTCGACCAAGGGCTGGAGCAACGCACCCAAACCCAAATGGTCCGCTTCAACCAGGATCCAGGCGAACCTGGGCGTGTTGGGTCCCCCCATGAACAACATGAACCAGAGCTCCAACGAAAAGCTCCTACCTCTTGTGAAGGCACGGCACTATGATGTGACTCCCAATCATTAACAACATCTTGCGGACACAACTGTGGCAATGTCCTGGCCCTGCAGGCAGCGCCACCACATACCAAGCAGCCGATCGGGCAACCGCTTCAGAACTTCTTTCCCTGGGCGAGGCAAGCGCCCGCCGCCGGCACCACGTGGCCGCAAAATCACAACATTTGGACCTTCAGCGTCGCACATCGCCAATCTCATGTCGAGTTGGGACCCCTCTTGTCGCAATTGTTGGCATTGTGTAGGCACCCGCGGCGTAAGCTTTGGTACTTGTCCGCGGCTACAAGTTTTGCGATGTGATTCAACAATAATCTCATTCGTGCTGGCAGTTGGCAACACTTAAGGTATCAATCACACATGCCTTGTGGCATGCACTGCTAATTTGACCCAAAAAATCTCTGGCAAAAAACACTGCATGAATTCTACTGTTAGATTCAGCACTTCATGGTCTATTTTGTGGACATGCTCCGCCATTACAGCTCGGTGTTTTTTCTTTCATAACTCAAGATGTTGCCTAGAAAGGACGCTCACGAAGAATGTCACCCTGACACTCGGAGCAGCTAGTATATGTATAACTATCTATATAATTATAATACATATATATATACAGAGCGAGCGGGCGACGGAGGGAGGGAGGAGGGAGTCCGCAGGGAGGATACATACATGCCATGCCAGGCCATGCCACAGTCTCCCAAAATCACACAGAAACTGAAGAAATGGTCATTCCCAGTAGGAAACTCACCTTGTTTTGACCCATTTCGTTGGGTTCATGTTGGATTCTAGGAATGCACAAAAATCTTGGTATCAACCGACACGGCCTCTGCAGATGCGGCGCAAAGCCGAATGGCTTTACCAAAACACAGACCAAGGAATCATGGCTGGATATGTCAACTTCGGGGGACTCGATCCAGGGTCCACATCCAGTGGTTTGGGGTTCACATACATCTCATATGACAGTATGTGAGCGCGATTTGCAGTCCTGAATCCTGAGAAATGTAGATCTTATGGACAGAAACCTGGCTTTGCTCTCTCAATCAAGTACCTGGTGTCTATTCACAAAACAGTGCCCGCATGGAAAGAAAGAGCACCATTTCCACAGGTAATCTTTTGTTTCGACTATGAGTAGCAACCCTGGGCGGTGTGGTGGTGATTTCAACCCATCCTATCCGGATAAATCATAATTTATCAGCCTGACCCAAGTCCATTGGGGATGTTTCCTAACGTCACAGTCTTGTTGGTCAAATCCCCTATTTTTCACGTCGATCCCCTAGAAATCCTGCTGTGCTAGGCACAGAATTAGGAATGGCAGTCTGAAGCAAATCCTAACTACGATTAGGTTCACTTAGATGCTGATTCGGATTTGATCAGGATAAATTCGGAAACAAGTTCACCTGGATCTTGATCAAATTCGAATTCTGATTGGCTGACCCCTGGTTCCGATCATCTGAGGGTTGACATCCAAGAACGTTGAGCTGATCTCATGAGTATCTGATGAAACCCAATTGCGGTTATACAACAGGAGTTGTATCCCCATCCCCGATAAATCCCGCGCAAACTCGTTGTAACCCCCGAAAATTGCAGCAATCCACCTGGGTTCCTCTGAAAACTAGTGGAGGATACCGAAATCCCGTGGTTTTGAAAATAATTCTCCCCCAGTAAAACTGTTATGTGGGTGTCCCCAACACTTCAATTTCAACTGTTTATTGGTTAAGACTAGTTTTAAATCCCCATGAAACTGGGCTGGTGAAGTACCCATTAGATCTAAACAATATATCTCACAACATCTGCCCACCATGTATTCATTATTTCAAATTATTTCTCCTCTATCTATATATATATATATATTATATATATTATATATATATATTATATTATATTATATTATATTATATTATATTATATTATATTATATTATATTATATATATATTATATATATCCTACTATATATATATCCTACTCAAATATCAAATTCTTAGGCCTATCCCCCACTTTTTCAGACACACGGAGCACGGCGCCTCCTTCGTAGCGGTTCACCCGTCCCTGGCGCGTCTTCAGCTGCGCAGTCTCCGAGTCTTCGCAAGGGCGGCCGTAGAGCAGACTGCCCACAGGCAGCTCCTATCTATTTCAACATCCCATTAGTCATACATAGTAATGATAATCATCATAGTAACCATCAAAATCAAGCCAAAACATAGTAATCATGGTAATAATAGTAATCATAGTAATATAATGTAATATAATATAGTCTCATATATAATTAATAGTGACTATAGTGGTATATTAATATTCCCATAGCAAAAAAAAAACGGCCGTCCTTCACCTCCACGGTGCCCGTGCCGTGCAGCCGCCGCAGCACGGCGCCCGGGAGCTCCACACGCCATTCTTGGGCAGCCAGGGGCCTTGGCCACCGTGGGTCCTGGTGTGGTAAGTGATACTTGGGTCCCAAAAGAACGTGTAGTCATGTAGTAATACAATGACTATAGTTACTATAGTGACTATAGTTTCAGTGATAGACTGGTTTAAGGGGAAATCCTCACTGGAAACCATGGCTTTTACGATCAAATATAGGGCTGTCCTGCAAATTTTCAACCATGTTTTATTGAAAATAACTGATATTTAACCCACAGCACGTAGTACAATTCGCTATAGTTTAATTGTAACCATAGTTTAAACAGCCATCGGATGTTGTTCAAAAATAGCTTAATAGTGACCCAAAAAACTATGAAACTCATATTTAAGCAGCCAGTAATATTTATTGAACCAGCTGAAAATGGTTCAAACAATTGTTTTTGTTGCGATCAACTATGACAATGAAGGTAGATTTGATTGGGGGTGTAAGAGGATATAATGACAATAATGATAATTAATCTAAAAGGATATTAGTAAATGGGGTACAGAACCAACCACATATGACATGTATTGGTACTTCTCTTTCTCTCGATCTATGTCTTTCATCTATCTGTCAGAGGTAATAGGATATGTAAACGGATATCATTGGATACAATCATAGGATATCATAGGATATGTATATCCAATATTCTGGGATATTGTGGGAAATCCGTGAGATATTGAGGGATTTGAGGGATAGAATCAATGAGCTAGATTCAATAGGGAGAAAAAACGTGTAAAAAACATTTAACTAAAGTATCGTGTATCGTTAAGGGTTTTACCACGCTCTGTGGTTGTGTCGTCAAACCTCTGTACCCCTAGTGAACATCCCCCGAAATGAAAACACACCTCTGCATTTTGATGTGAACAGGCCAATGCTGTCGTTAATTGATAGTGACTCCAGAAGAATGAAGGGCGAATCTATGTGCCTTGGGGTCACAAAGCATCACAAAATACCAGAGGCCACTCTAAAAGTCGTAATGGACCCTCCATCCCTGGCGATTCGTGAACAGCAAAGCGTCAAATCATTCACCTGCAAGTGACCCTCAGGATCATGGATGTTGCAGAATCCCGCTTCAAATGATCTGTATATACACATATACCGTATACCTATATACATACAGATATAGATATTATAGATACTATAGATATTCTAGATATTCTAGATATTATAGATATTATAATATCAGATATTAAAGATATTATAGATATTATAGATATTCTAGATATTCTAGATATTATAGATATCATGGATATTATAGATATTATAGATATTATAAATATAGATATTATAGATACAGATATTATAGATATTATACATATAGATATTATAGATACAGATATTATAGATATAGAAACTATAGATAAAGATATTGTAGATATAGATATTAGACATTAGATATTAGATATAGATGTGTAGATATAGATGTGTAGTAGATATGTAGATATGTAGATATGTAGATATGTAGATATGTAGATATGTAGATATATATATATAGAGATATAGATATATAGATATATAGATATATATATATATATCTATATATATATCGATATATATATATAGGTATATAGATATATAGATATATAGATATATAGATATATAGATATATAGATATATAGATATATATATAGATATAGATATAGATATATAGATATAGATATAGGTATTCCCCTTCCATATATACGGGGGCTGAGCATACATACACATACATACATATATATATATATATGTATACTATGGAAAAAGTCACAAAAACAACTTTGTGTCACCACTTCCCCGTCGTACTTCCTTCCGGTCCATGTTCACCCAGTGGCCCTCCATTCACATCCTCCAGCTTCACCTTCAGCCATGGAATCGTCTCCCAGTGGTACAAAATGCCTCGCAGCACCCGGCCGCGTGCCAGGACCTCGAATGGGATCTCACGGGATCTCACTCACAATGGTGCATTTCACCAGTGAATTTATGGCGCACCAAAGGAAGCGAGTTTCTAGGGGTGAGTACTCTGACCCGGATTGGCTGGTCATTTGTTGTTCTTAGCTTGTTTTTCGTCCATGAGGTTATGAGCACCTTGCAGGATTGGTTGCTGAATTGTTACATAGTGTGTGAATTGAGCGCAAGACACGAAACTTTGGGGGCTCAACCTAAAACCCATTCATGAAAATTCCTAAAGGGGAAACCCTCGATGCATCAACAGGCCATATCTTCTAGGTTTCCCAGATTCCCTCAAAAAAAATGCCTATGTCCCAGCTCGAAGAACTGGACCTGGAAATTGGGCACCCCCTAAATCTACTGGTTCATCATGTTCCTGATGATTTTCTTTTGGGAGGTGTCCGGGTGTATACCCAATTTTCAGACCCATCCAAATATCATATATATAAATTTTGGTCATGTCTCCTGTCATATCCCACGAATTGTCCTCGTTATTGACACCCCTCGAATCCCCATGAAAACCATACCATGCTTGTCCTTTTCTTGATGCTTAAAACGTAAGGTTTCATCATTTCTCATGGTGAAATCCCCATCTTCCAACCCCGCCAAGTCACGCCCAGCACTTCACCCTCCAACTGCGGGGATGCTCTCACCGCCACACGCTCGTAGCTGACCTCACGGGATGCAGCTGGGTGCGTCCAAATGGCTATATTACTATTAATGATAATAAAACGGAAAATTACTTAATTTAAAGTTTCATATATTAATCATCATGTCTATTTATTTTGGTTCGTCTGAAAAAAATATTACTAATGTGGTTAAAACAATGCCATAAACCATCCCCGAAATCACCATTTCTATAGGTGGTATAAACCATCAAAAATGGGGTGGTTTGGCTATATTCTGGAAACCACCAACAAAAGCCTGCTGGCAGCCTTCCAAACGCACAAGCAGACTCGACCGCCAATGCCACTACTACGGAAAATGATGATTCACCAACCCTATTTTCAGACAAACCCAAATGTCTTAAGGGTCCAAAATGAAAGGGGGCAAAAAAAACGAAGAAACATGAATCGAAGGAGTGCCACACACATTAAAAACATGAGACATGAATCGAAATAAAAATTGGCAGCACGCAAAATGGGAAAGCAACAAATCACTAACCCAGCAAATAGGGATGAACTGGCAGCTTCCGTTGATGCTTAGCTCCTTGTTGGATTTCCATGTGAAACGCCTTTGATACGCTGGTTTCAACCAAACGCCAACGATTGTGGTCAATCGGGACTGAGGTTGGGATGCAAAAGGGTGTGTCTGAAAAATGCGAAGTACCCCCAGTTTGCGACGGAAAATGATGGTGAACCATGAACTGAAATGGGGGGTTCCCGTAATTCTCTGGTGCCAAAGCCCAAGACCAGACCCACATGTGTAGTCTGTTTTCGTCAATGAATCCCATCCCTCTACACCATAGAAAACCCCCAAATGTTTGGTGGAAAGATACTAACATAACTATGGAAAGATCCACCATTTTTAATGTGTAAATCAACTATTTCGACTGGGCCATGTTCAATAACTATGTTAGTCATTACCAGAGGGTAATCAATGAATCTCATCCGAACTATCTCGGAAGAGACACTCAGTCCCAGCCACATACCACTCACGCACGTCCTCCTCTGGAAAGTCCCCAGCGTTGAAAGACAACTCCTCGGCACCCGCGGCACCACTTCCGGTCGACGGAGACCTTGACCTGGGCAGTGGAGGGCTTCTACCACGGGATGGTTTGGCAAAATTTGGGGTTACGAAGCATTACGAGACATGGGCATACATTATCATACATTGTCCCATACTATCCGATTATTATAAATCCCATATTATCCCATTTTGTCCCACTATTACCCAACAAAGGCATGTAGAGTAAGGATCAAAACCTGTGCTGAACCCCGTGGTGTTCACATCAGTTCATCGCCCATCAACCCATTGTCCCAGAGGTGGCATGACCCATCCCATCAATTTCAATGGTGATGGTGCATCGCCAATCGTGGATATTCTCCATGTTCTTGTCTTCAGCTGGTTAGTGTGAATGTATATATATATATGTGTGTGTAATGTACTGCAATGTACTATAATGTACTGTAATGTGTATATATATAATATAATATAATATAATATAATATATAATATATAATATATAATATATAATATATAATATATAATATATAATATATAATATATAATATATAATATATATAATATATAATATAATATAATATAGTATAGTATAGTATAGCATCATATAATATAATATGATATGATATATTATGACATAATATCATATCATTTCATTTCATTTCATATCATATATAATTATATAATTATATATATATATATACATTTCTTTATCTATATATATACACATATGTATTTATATATATATGTCCAATATATATATATATACACATATGATATATGTATAACACATGTATGTCTATGAATATATATGTATATATATAATCCCTAGTATGTTAGGCTGGTTTTCCCAGAAGTCTGGCCGCTCAATTTCTTATCCTTTCATCAAGCCACCGGGCAGTCGCCTCCACACTGGCCACCGGGGATACGGCAGCCCGAGTGGCCTGGAGACTGGATCAATGGACACCATCACCACATAGCAATGGAAAATACATCTGCCATGTAGATGATTTTCGCATGAAAAAGCTCCATGGATCATTCTCACAGCTATAAACCTTCAACAATGAGACCTTTCACCACTATGTTTCCACCACCAGCAGCTTTCAGATCACCCCCGGACCTGAGAGAGTTCTTCCGTCTCTAAGGCATCCCAATCGAACGTCTCCATCTGCGCCCATGGTAGCGGGTCGCCAGCAGCGCCGCGCGGCGAGAACGGTCGTGTCTTAGGTATCTAAGTATTTAACTCAGTTGCCGGAGGGTGGAGATGGTTAAAACATGTTGAAACCATCAAATGCTTTGACTTTCGGAAGCTTTCCACGACCCCGATGGCTTTTCAATTGTTCGAAATTCAGCCGCTAGGCATCTCACATACGACCCCAAGGCCGGGCTTGTGCTCGTCAAAAGTTCTGCAGCGCAAAATCGTTGCACCGATTTTAGGCCATCCCTTCCATGGGATAAAGTCTCAAATGTGACATATTTGACATATACATATGAATAATTATGAATACATAGATCAATCTAATCATCCTGACTCACCGGAAGAGCATTTCAATGCTGCGCACTATAGTCATCATAGGTCCCATCAAATCCTTCTGGCTACAGTTGCACTGGATACTTTTCCACACGTTGGGGCGCGGAATCAACGCTCGGCGCCACCGCAACGGGGCGCCGAATCAGCAGCCGCTAGCCGTAAGTCCCCCAGGAAGATTTGGGACGTCCCACGCACAAACTGGTGACATTTGGAGCCCCTGGAGCCACTGTCACACTGTTCAGAGTAAGTTTATGTAATTTTGGCGAGAAAACCATAAACATATCATAAACATATCATAAACTTTCTGTGATCATAAACTGAATCATTGCCATGGGATCACCCAAAGCTATCCTTGGGGCTTTACCACTGCTCTACTGTACAAAAAAAACAGATGGGAAACCTCCGGCAGTTTCACTGTAGACGCCTCCCACATCCCACCTCCGGGTGGTTCCTTTGCTTTGGCCACCCTGTTCGCAGCTTAGATCTTCGGCAACCGAGGAAAAAGGGTCATTTTAAAGATGGTTAGGCTCCCATTTTGGTTGATCAAATATCAAATCTCCATTTGAGGATGCTTAAACGTCTATTTTGGCTGGTAAAACACCCAGTTTGGCTGCTCAAAAAAAGCATTTTTGCTGATGAAATTCCCAAATATAAATTCCCATTTTGGGTGTTCAACATTGTTTAACCTCCAATTTGTCGCTTCCCATTTTGGCGAAGCCACAAAAAATCCGTTTTCCCTCGGCCTTCTGCGGTTTAGGCTCGTTGATCTTGAAGAAACTCGTGGAAAGGACTCTGTCTGCAGCTGATACCCTCTGGTAAACTAACATAGCTATGGAAAATCACTATGTTCAATGGGTAAATCCACTATAAATCACCATTTTCAATAGCTATGTTAGTCAAAACCAGAGGGTAGCTAAGATCCATTCAAAAAAGACGCCCAGAAATGGTGCATTTCGTGGAAAGTTCCATCGGATTTCCTGGGACTTGACATCGAGTTCGATACCAAAGTGGTGGAGTTCAGGGGATTTTGATCAACAAATATGACATTTACTCATTTTGACCAACATTTCTGTACAGTTTGGAGACCCAAAATATGTTTTATAGAAACATAACATAAAGAGGCCCGTGCACCCACCAAAGCATAATCAAAACTATTCATAATCATTGGTTTTATACCCATCACAAGACAGTGCTTTGCAGTTGGTTATGCCCAAGACTTCCGATGCTACAATGTTGATTTGCCCATGCTGCAACTTTCATGGCCAGTTGCACCCCCTCATTTTTTTACTCGGTTAGTTGAAAGGGGTTCCCATCATGGCGTTTCATAACCCCAATAACCAGATAGGTTCCTTGCCTCCTATAATAACCAATCACCAGGCATGTTGCTCACCGCTAATATGTGCTATGATCAAAAGATTGTATAGGGGGCATGGCCCAAAATTCTATAATTCATTGGTATATTACAAGCCGCATTCATGGACTGATGACCATCTCGTTTTATGGACAAATCAACAATCGTTTATCAGTTATCCCGCGGTTTTAATGGTTCAAACCCATATTTGATTGTTAAATCTCATTTAGATCCCATTAAACAATGATACCATTGTGTTACCCAAGTTGGATATATAATTTTTAAGATAATCAGCCAAGTTGTGTCATTTGCTGCCCGTCCCCACGGTTCGACTCTGCAAAGCGCTGCCCTGGAATCCTACCTCCAGTGCTCCGCGCTCCGCGCGGCAGAACTCGGTTGGTGTCAACCCACTTCCGTCGCCAGGGTGTGGGCAACTCTCGCAGGGGCCCAGCTTCACCAGGCCCCCAAGGAGAGCCCCAGATTAAAACTACGAAACTCATCCTGCTTGGGTCGTTGCAACTGCGGTAAATCCACTGGGGATGACCCATAAATTGAAGGTGACAAGAAGTTGCATTTAGCAGCTAGGTGGTTTCAACTTAAATCATGTGTGTGTATGTATGTATGTATGTATGTATGTATGTATGTATGTATGTATGTATGTATGTATGTATGTATGTATGTATGTATGTATGTATGTATGTATGTATGTATGTATGTATGTATGTATGTATGTATGTATGATGTATGTATGTATGTATGTATGTATGTATGTATGTATGTATGTATGTATGTATGTATGTATGTATGGTAATGTAATGTAATGTAATGTAATGTAATGTAATGGTATGGTATGGTATGGTATGGTATGGTATGGTATGGTATGTATGTGAATGTCAACTGGGATCATCAAGCCAGGTAAGCTGAAAAACAAGACATAATTGAAACAATCAGCAATGCTCAACAGTTGCTAGGATGTTGATCCAAACAGTGATGTGACACCCATCAGTGGCGCTGATGGCGGAAGAGAAAACCAAAAAGCCACTACAAGGTGGTAGACACGCAAAAGTCCTCACACCACCTGGCGCTTTTGCAGATGGATATGGGCATATATGGGGTTTCTAAAAATGAGGAATCCCCAAGTCACCATGGGTTTCAACACGAAAATGGCTCAAGTTTGGATGATTTGGGGGTACCCCCCATGTAGGAAACCTCCATATGGGTCAAGTCCTCTGGTTTCCATCCCACGAGTATTGGTCGATTGGGAGTATCATCGCAAATATGGTTTATTCCTTAAAGGAACCACCAACCAGCCATGAAGATGGCTTGATCACCACAAATCAGAAACTTGACCAACAAGAAATCCTCAGCAACAGCATTACAAAATGGAGATGCTTGGATTCACAAAGCAATCATTTTCTGGGTCTGAAATGATGACCTTAGCCAAACGAATTTGCCTCACCCAAAATTCCTGGCTGATTTTGAAAATCATTCAGGGGTAAGGGTACAATCTATGTCAATCTGTTGCATCCATGAGAATTTCCGCCACAACTTCAGATATCTCCAGCTTTTGGGGAAAATTAACCATATGCTTAGCATATGTTGAACAGGATTTTACCATATTTGACCATCCCAGTGGGCGCCTACACCGCATCCTGCACTCCCTCGATTTCAGGGGGCGGAATGATATCCTGCCAGGCCCAGGTTCACGGTAGATATATCGAACTAGTTCATGGTGTTTATATACTAACTTATAGGGGGGCCGCCTTGTACCTTGTTAGGTCACATACTGCCAAGGGGGCAACTTTGAATGGTGATACAGTGATATACCACTTGAATTATTCTGTTTGTTATACCGTGTTTGCGTTTTTTGGGGTCATCTGGGTCATCAACCTGTTTGAGGCTAAATTATGGTAAGGGGCAACCCTAGTTATGGTGTGATATACATAAGTGGATATATCTGGTATAACTGCCAGAGGCTCATCATTGAACCTCACGAGCTCAAAAAAAAACATTTGATAGATGATGTTCCTATTCTAAAAAATGATTTTCCAGCCAGCCAGGCTTGATTTCTGGAGAGTCAGGATAGATTTGTCATGATTATTCTGAATGTGCATGTCATACTCAGTACTTCAAGCAGCTTCGGAAGGTTGAATGATTACCTTTGGCCCCTGCTTAAGGAAAAAATATCGGAGTCCCGAATTTCAACCAAGGGAAATGAGATATCAGTGTGGTTCCAAGCTGCTCACATCTAGGCAACTTCCAGGAAACAAGGACGATTGTAGAAAATAACACCACCAACCAGAACATCATCGGTTATATACCCATTAAATCCCCATCCTAGATGGTTAAACCCACCCTGTTTTGTTGGTTAAATACCTATGAGAAATAGGAAGGTGCCTAGATTGTTTGGAGTTGCCCAGTATGTGTCCCAGTCATTCTTGGAAATCTTCCGATCTTCCCAACTTTAATGCAGATTGCATTTCCTTACTCACATGACACCTCGAACTTGGGAACTCTAAATATGTTACGGTATGTATATAGGGTTCATAAAATGGGAAGTCGCCAAAGGTTTAGATACTAAAATGAACCAATTTTGGATAGGCTTAACCTCCCTATGATTCCGATTGATGCTCCTTCTCCTTCTCCGCCGCTTCCCTCTCAGCCACTTCAATGGCCCGCTGCTGGCGTGCTTCCTTGCTAACAACCTCAAAGGGAAAGGCGACACGTGTCCAACACGTCCCAGATCTTTCGAAATTACCCTCTGGTAAACTAACATAGCTATTGAAAATACCATTTATCGTTGATTTACCCATTAAAAATGGTGATTTTCCATAGCTATGTTTAGGTCCCCTCTGATAATTTAAGTTACAGTTTGCTAATGATTTCATGGCCCAACAGTTGATTTATGTTGATTTACCTATTTAAAAAGTATCTAAAAATGGTGAAAATTGAACCATGGTGATTGCCGTGGTAGGTTCACCATCAAACAGGTAGACCAAACAACAGAAAAACCAGGTCACCTCTGGAAGACGATTCTGATCATCCATGGTGTCCCATCAAAATTGCTTGGGAAAAAAAACGATTCTTGGACCAACAAAAATGTCAAAGCCATGTTGAAAATGCAGACTTGAAAACCAGTCTTATTTCGATGAAATCCCTCATTTTTCATGGGTGGAGTTTCACATCACACATGGGGTTCTGGCTGAACATGTCGGACAGTCAAAAAGCCAATGATGTTGAAAAAATCACCAGAATTTGGACGGTTAAACCAGCTTTCATCCACCTTTAAAAAAAAAAAGACCCGCAGTCATCGGACTCAAGGCACTCTGTAGCATCCCCCAGTGTTCCACCAGGCAATGATGGCGGATAAGAGCAACCTGGAGATTCCAGCTACACATCAAACATCCTCAAACCATCCAGAAGTGTAGCTTGGGAATGCAGTCTGGGATTTTCACCATCAAAGATGATCTTAAAGAAATAGACAGTATATGATAACAATAAGTTCTAACGCTCGACCCTTCAAAACCCTGTTACGGATCCAGCTAAACAATAGCAATCATAAACCATGATCATAGTGGTGAAAAAATTGGATTTAAACTATGAAAAAACATGGGATTTAACCAATGAAGAATGTAAATGGATATATACCATGATTTGCCCAAAAAATGACAGATGCATCACCAAAATCTCATTTTACGGGGAACATGATGAAGCAAACATCGGGCATTTATACAGGGGTGGTCCCATATTTTCAGACAAACCCCAAGATACCGACTTAACCAACAAGAACTGACATCTGACCCACGAGAACGAATTTAAGCAACAGAAATGGAATTTAGCCAGCACAAATATACAAAAATAACTAAGTGCACCCAAAAAAAACTGGTGTTCTCAACTAGGCTGAAGATTTCACCCATGAAAAATGGGGCGTCATCATTGGTATCCACCAATTGAAACACACAAGTTGGTATCCCCTCAACTCCTGGTGATTATCAACATTGCTCCTAAATAGCTGCTGAATGGATGTTCACCCCCTCAAATACGGTGGCATAGGCTTTGACCCATCCCCCAAGTTAAAGTTGCAACAAATGAATCTAAGCCAGCAACGCTTAGTCAACTTAATTCTCACTCCGTCCCAGCCATCAAGGAGTCATTGTATACTTGTTCTATTCAACCATTGAAATTTTGAATCAATTTGGATCAATTTGGATCCGTTAAAAATAGAATATTCCTACGCCAACAAATGGTTTGTTATATTAATACACAATAATCAACAAAAACTCTAGCCCCAAACGAACCTTGGATTTTGATCCGTACCAAAATATTCCGGATATAGGCTATATACCCCGTAAATTATATATATATATATAGAGATAGATAGATACAGTATATCCCCAGGAAAATGGTTGTTTATTAACCCCACGACTTTGGTGGTAGTCCTCGTTTTAGTAGATGGTTAAATCCCAATTCTTCAACAGTCTTGATGGTTAAATCACCATAAAATCACCATTTCTCTAGATATTCCATCAGATTTCCCCATTCTCAACACTTCCATGCTGGACCCAGGTGCAGTCCCAGCACGCTGCAGACGATGCCCGCTGCTAAGGAAGCACCGTAGAGCACGGAGATGGCTAGGCAAAGGCCTGAGGAAATCAGTCGTTTCATGGGGAAAACAAGCCGCTTTCCGGTTATATAAGATGTTCCCCGCGACAACCAATCCAGTGAATGAAGGATCTACTGTAAGTGAGGTTTTTTAGGTGTTTTTTTTAAATGTGGATAAGAATCAATGAACATGATTAAAATGATGTACTCGGATTTGTTTAAGCATTACCAAACGAATCAACATGTTGCCATATGTTTGCATGCTTAAATCCCCTATGTCTGGACAAAAATGGTGAATCTTCCCTCTGTCGGACTTGAAGGATTGTATAAGTGAATTTATGTGGATAAGAATCGTGATGTCATATGTATGATTTTTTACCATCTCCATTGCCCGGTTATCTCCACAGTTTTCAAATCGAGTCCAATTGTTGTTTGAATCCCACCTTCTTGCTGAGTTTTCCAGGTGCATTAATCCAAGTCCATATTATATTGATAGTTGGCAGTGTGTCAAAACCTTGTACCCCTGGTGAACATCAAAATAGCTGGTAAATGGATGTTCATCCCCCTAAAAATGGTATTAATAGGTATTGATCCATACCCAGTTCAGTCCAAGTGTTGTTAATTTGGTTGCTGAAACCAATTCCAAGAATATGGAAGTCAAATGGTCATGGCCCCGTCTGAGCAAGGTGAAATATGATTGACATACCGTTGTGTATATACTTATATATATATATTATTATTATATATTACATACCCTCTGGTTCTCAAACATCAAACGTGGCAATTGGAAATCCCCTATAAAGGTTTATAGCTGGGAACATCATCTACAAATGGTGGATTTTCCAGCAAGCCATGCTTGAGGTCCCCGGAGGGTTTTTCTCCGCCACTTCAATGAGGTTCCCGGCCCGCCACGTTTGATGACACCGAAGGGAATCTCCATGGAATATCCCCTGGAATATCTCTATTGGTATCCCAAAAAAGCCACCATTTCTGATGGTTGAATTCCCCATGGTTTCATGGCTAAGTCACGATTTTTTGGGTGAATTGCCATAAATCACAAACTTTCATGGTGATAAATCCCCATAGATCATCATGTTTCATGGGATAATAATATAATAATTCACTAACCTAAAATCAGGCCATGTTGGGGTATTAATTTATCCCTTACTAACCATTAAATTGTGAGGTCACGTCGTGAGGTCGTGATGAAATTTACCCAACCCTGCACAAAATCTCGTCATCTCGTCCCTCCGGCCTGGCACGGCCAAAAACCTGGGCTTTGAAAGCAGACTTAGCCCCGGAAGAACCACATGTGTTTCCACCATTGGGGCAAAATAGTAATAATAATGATAATAATAATAATAAATAAATAATAATGGCAATAATGACAATCATCATCATCATCATCATCATCATCATCATAATGATAATAGTCATCATCACCACCACATGATGTTCCACTCATTGTAATATGTTTCAATTGGGGAAAATGATATGAGAATCATGTGGAAAAGGATGATGACAATGTGGCAAACCCAAGAAGACATGTCCATTTGCTGGCAAGAAAATTAACAACAAATAATTAAATGGTGATTGCAGACAGCAAACGGAGACACGGCCATCAATGATGTGGTAACGCTAAAGCCGCTCTTACAAACCCCAATGACTTGCCAGAAATGTGTGATATATAGATAGAATATACATATAAACCATCCCCAATCGGAGCTTTCTTGGGTTTACCACACCTTTACCAGTGAAATTGTGAGTTCTTCATATGGGAATGGGCCCAGAATCAGCCAAGTCCGTAGGTTCCCAAGTTTGTTTCAGTTTTTTCTGGTAAACCACGCATGGTTCAGACAAAAGAAAACCTCCTCAGCACCGTGTTTCTTTTCAATAGGCCCTGAGCATATTCCAGAACATTGTTTCATGTTTTCCAACAACCCCACCATATTTTAACCAAACGTTCAGTTGCTCAGCCGACCCACCAAAAAATAACCGCAGCAAGTGAGAAGCATGACCAGGATGTAGAGCAGGGGCACAAGGCGCCAGTAGGATGCATAAAAACCTGGCGAGGATGATGATTCAAAAAAGTATCAAACAATAATGACAAAAGTATGACGATCATGACAATAATTAATGACCTTAAGATGACAGGATTATGACAAAAATGACAATAATAATAACAATAGTCCAAATAATAGTAGGAATAATAAGAGTAACAACAATATAGTAATGACAATATAGTAATAATACGCCCATACACCCGTCGCCCAACGTTACTTTTAGGTTTCCAAAGTTTTAGGTTTTAAGAATTAGAGTTAGAGTTTTAGGGTTTTAGGTTTTCTGTGTTTAGATTTTAAGGTGTTCCCTTGATTTCGCCAGTCTTTTAGGGTTTTAGGGTGTTAGAGTTCAGGGTGACTTGTGCTATGATGCACAGGTCCCATACCTGAACTTTTCAGGGCCAGACTGACCCACTGAATTAGTGTTTTGAGAGTGCCTCGGTGCCACAAGACGAGGTGTTTGGCCGTAGTCATAGTAGCAATCGTCACTGGGAAAATCAACTCTCTGGAGGTCAGAGTCTGTGGACGTTGCTGGCTCCGAAGTTGCCCAAGGAACTCTTGGTTTGATACCATCCAAATAGGTCGTGCATGGAAATTTCCCTTGAAAACCACTGAGTGTAGTAAACACAATAATAAAACTCGATTGGGGATAGTTATTATTGGATTCACCACATTCACAAGGTCTTTGACCATGAAAAATATATCAGATGCACAGGTCTCAATTCCCATCTGCCCAGTCTGCCCACCTAGCATCTTGGCAGCATTCACCACGATACGGCGCATGGGTGGCAGCGGAAACCACACGATGATGCCAAGGATGTTGAAGAGCAAATGACCTTACTTGGATTTGCTTGAGGTGTCGCAAAAAAAAATGAAAATGCCCCATAGATTCCCCAAATGATGAATTTCGCATTGGAAAATAAAAAGCCACCGTAAGCAAACCTAGTAAAGGAGAATAGCTCCGCCATAATTTGATCAGCCAAAATATTACTATTTGACCATCAAAAGGAATTTCAACTGACGAATAATGGTTATGTATGATGTGTATATATATATACATATAATATATATATATGTATATAATTTATATAATTTTATATATAGGGTTGTCCATCAAGAATTGCGGATGTGCGCAAACTTTTAACGGCAATCCTAATGCTGGGATTTTGATGGATTTTGGGGTGGGCTATTTTCAGACACACCCAAACGACTTTGGCATGGATCAAAAGATTGGTACCCTCTGTTGAGTTTTGAAATGAATTCTCTTACATGGCGAACTAGGGCGAATAATTTCTGTTCCACTGTCTTGGTATAGCTCCACAAAAGGCTACCACAGAAACTACATCTTGTGTGATTGCAAGTCCCGATCAGAAATTGAAGGGTGGATCCATTTCATCGGTAGATATTATATATATATATGATATTTACATCTGTTTTTGTTGGCTGTTATCTACCATCAATCATGCTTCAGCTGGTTGTGCAACGTGGAACTCGTGGAACTTGGACCATATGGATGCAACCAGTCAAACAAACTCTGAAACTCATCAAACATGAAGCTGTGTGTCGAATTTAATATACCCCCCACTTAGGGGGTAGAATCCCATGAAAATACACATGTTTGTGGTTGGTCAAATGCAAATTTGTTTTGCTGAAAAAGGTTGAAGATTTAATGGCGGTATTTAAGCGATTATGGCGGCCTCTATAAGCACTATTTGATCACCAGAAAGTGATGTTTTACAACTGCAAATGGGAAATTTCAGGCTACACCCCTGTTCCAACGATCCAAGATTTACTTTTGTGGGATACGGAAAAAAATCCTTGCAGGTATACCATTGCTCTGAACCAACAAATTCCCCCATATTTTCCACTGGTCGTTTATCAAAAGAGACAAAAACATATAATTCCAAGTTATGGAGTATAAATTCCCCAATTCCTGTTTGTCAAATCCCAGTTTGTTCCTGCTTGAAATTAATGCTTAACCACCAAAACTGAATGCAACCAGCCTGAAACCCTGTTTTGACCACAAGCATGTGTGTTTGTGGCACAAAGTATCCCCAATTTGTTCTTGATAAAATCCCAACTTGTTGTGAAATGATTTCGGTTCACCTCGTTATCCTAGTTTTGATGGACAATATCCTGGTCTATCAGTATGATTCTTTGACATAATCCATTCTTTGGACATCCTCATTTTCGTGGTTAAACCCCTAGAATTGATGGCCATAAGGTCGATGCCCATGATATCCTCAGATCCAACTATACCACCATTTTTCAAGCGGTAAGACTATCATTTTTGGGCTTAAGTCAGCATACATGAAAAACATCCCTGTGGTTGGTTGTAGTTTGTGGGGTTTGTGGGTTGTATATCCGACAGCCATGATGAAATCCCAAAAAAAACTATCCATGACAAAAAACGCGGTGTTTTACCCGCGTTATTGGGTTTTAACCCGACATTTTCTCCAGATTGTCCCCATGATATCCCTATTATATCCCACACCACCATGATTTTTGGTTCAATCCCCATTTTTCCCGGTGGTTAAATCACCATACATCCAATTGTTTGTCCCCCAGTAACCGATGTCAGTGGCCAAAACCCAACAGTTCACCCAGTTCACCTCGTTACGGATGAACTTTACTCACTGGTTGTGCCGTTTCATCGCCCAAAATGGTTTCCAGATTATCCCCATATGATATCCATACCTTGCCACCGGTTTTCTTGGTTGAGCCCCATGTTTCATGGTTAAATCACCATACATTCAACTATTTTCCATAAAACATATCTAGTGTTGGTGATGTATTCCGATTATCCACATATTTCAAAAATCCAGATCTTAGTTTAATTAACAGCTTTAACATAAACTTTAACCACCCCAGTCATCCAAGTTTTAGCCATGCCCAGAGCCGGTGAAATCCCCGGTGGCCCTCGAGCCACAGAAGGCGATTTGGAGGCTGTCGTGTGTCGGCACAGCAAGCGCCGCCAGCAACGCCGTGAAGGTGGTGCCGATGTTGGCACCCAGCGTCATGGGCAACATCTTGTGGACCTGGGGGTTAGGTCGGTTAGGCGGTTAGCCAACAGTTAGGTGGGCTAACGGAACCTTGGTTTTTTAGTTGACGAAAAAACACAAAAAAAAGCCTTTGATTTTCAAAAGCCTTTTTTTTCAGGTTTTTTTCATGTTTTGTTCAGGTTTTTTCTGGTTTTTTGTTCAGGTGTGTTTGGAGGTTTGACCAACTAAAATGTGGATTTAAAGACACCAACAAGACCAAGCATGGAGAAAGAAGTGACCCAACAAAGAGACTTCACCACTGTTTTCCTTTTGTCACCACCCGCGCCAATTGGTTCATGATCTCAGTGATGTCTTTTTGCTAAAAATGGAAGTCGCTGGGTTGATGCGAGGGATTTTTGTACAGGAAAACCCATGCTTTGGATTCCGACAGATGGGGGTTTTCCGGTCAAATTTCTCGAAAAACAAGTCTGGTATGGAAAAATTGGGGGTGGTATGTCCATCGAACCAACAGGAGATGTTGCGTTGGTAAATGGTGAGTCACATGCCAAGATAGCGAATCCAATGGGTCAAAAATGTGCGGCAGTTTTTAGCCATGAACCATCCAATTTTGCAAGGTCAATCATTGCTTGCTTGCCCTAGTCAAACCACATTCGATTGGTGAGTTCGTCATTTAATCATTTGGAGATGAGTCTAGAGTATGTTTACAGTAGTCCTATCCCCAGAATATAAAATACTCTCCAAACAAAACTTGGTTTGGCATTGGATCTATTCATATATCCCAAACATTGCATTGGTTTAAGGAAAAAACTGCAGGAAAGCCTTATATTTGATGGGGAAAACTGGGATTTTCCCATGGTTTCATCAGTAGATGTCCTCAATCAATCCAAGGATCCAAAACTTAGTAGATATTTAATTCATGAGATTGGCTTTTTTGATCCCCTGAAGGATGGTTTTTGGTTTTAACAGTTTGTTGGTTAAACCCCATCTGGTCCAATGGTGAATCCCCCTTACAAAAATATCATGGGATCAGCCTCAAAGCATCAATTCAACCAGAAATGGCGCGCCATTTCGAAATGGCTATGTCAATGGATTGGTTTCAGGGAAAATCGGAACCGGAAACCATCGATTTTCCCATCAAATATCGATAAATATGGCGCTTTCCTGTAAATTTCCCCTTAAACCAATCCATTGACTATGAGTAAAACTCTGGTACCCTGTAGAAAAAAACAAAGTAGGCTAGGGATTCGTTGATTTTTTTGATCCTCCAAAGTGATGAAGTTGGAGTCCAAGTCTAAAAATCTGCTAGAACCACAAGGTCACAAGGTGGTGCCCCCTAGTTATTTCAGTCGGTGGGAAATTTCCCATCTAACTATAGTTATCTATATATATACAGCATAAATACACACATATATAGCCTAGCCATAAGTTACCCATCTAACCATATATATCCATCTATAATATATATATATATATTATATACAGCTATAACTATAATATCCATCTAACCGTAGCTATCATAGCCATATACCGAACCCAAGTCACTGGCAGCACGCCGATGCCACACAATGGCGTCAAAGCGGAGGTCACCACGGAACTGCTCTGCACCTTTCATCACATGCCAAAGCCCCAACTTCGGGGCAAAAGAATGGTTTGTAGTGGGTTAAACATGCTATTTTTATGGTTCATCTATGAGGCTTTCTTGAAATGGTTATTTAACGGTCGAGGAATAGAGGATGAATGGGAAATCATCCCGAAAATGGTGGTCATATAAGGGGATAATTGAATAAGTGATGATTAATATATTGGGGTTTGTCTGAAAATTGTGAACAAACAAACAAAAAGATCCTTGACACCTCGTTTCCCTAGTAAAATCGCCGTTTGAGGGTATGTATACCCGTTTTTGGACAAGCCCATACATTGGCAGGCCTTGCTACATGTGGACATATGTACAGATATACATATTTGTATATATTTGGATATATGAACATCTATACATATGCATACAAATTATGTGTGTGTGTGTTGCTATCACTTGCATCCCCATCTTCATTGGTGCGTCTTTGCTTTCCCCATCCTTCATTCCAAAGCAGGTCTTATCTTCCTTGCAAGGCACAATGAAGGTCAGGATGCCCCCCACTGCCATGGCCAGGTAGTCGTTCATGTTGGTGGCTTCTGAGTGCATAGAGCTGAGAGTTGCTGAGAGTCTTGGGATGGTGGAGCCCTCTAAAGCCACAGAATCTTGGCGAAACCACAAATCTCTGCCAGTTCACGAGTTTTGAAGGACATTGACAGGGTTCTAAACAACCACAACTGGTGCATATTACACCAATCATGTGTCGTGCTTCTCTTGCATGTGTCGGTTGCGCAGAAAAACCCTTCCTCCATGCAAAGCACCTTTCCCGGAGGGCTTAACCACGAATTCTTATGTACCACCATTTCAAGTGATGTCTCACGTTTAACCCCCACAATGAGGAAATCTCGGGTTGAATATCTATATGCCCTTGTCTGAAAATAGGGTACCTCAAAATCCATCTGTTCTTCATCATGTTCCCCATTAAACTAGCCATAGTTGGGGGGTATACCATATCCATCCATATCCCATTTTCAGACACACCACAGCCTTATCACATTGTATATCATTATATCATAATTCTACCCAATAGTTTGTTGGCTATATCCTCATTATATGGGGATGCGTCAAAACCTGTGACGTACCCCTGGCGAACCTCAAACTAGCCGCTTCTTTTTGATCTTGATCCCCTAAAAATGCTACTTGTAGCTGTTGATCCTTCTTAATCACTATTATGTGTATAATATATATATATGATATATATCTATAATATATATATATATTGTATATAATATATATTGTATATGATATATATATATATTATGTATATATATATTCAATACGTTGGTACAAAATATCCCATAAAGAATATTCCGAAAAATCTCCCCCCATTAAATCCCTGGTTGCTTCACCATGGGTTGCCCATCCTAGGACGCCAAGTTGCTGAGAATGATCGCCTTGGCCCTGCCCAGAATGAGGCTGTGCAGCAGCTTCACCATACCTGGCGCGGGCGCAGGCGCCCGGGGGTTTTGGGGCATTGGATTTGCCTGGCTTAGATGGGGGAGATGGCGATATGATGGTGATTTAACCACCCAAAATGATGATATTATGATTTTTCGACCGTCCCAAAATGCTGAAAAATTAGGGATTTGACCTGATTTAAGATGATTCACCATTCAAAATGAAGATTTAAGCATATGAAAAAATGGATTTGGGTATGTCTGATAACGGAGGATTAACCCCAACATTGCCATGTCATAAGGGAAAATGCTTTTTTAACCCATGGATTTAGGGGTACCTCGATTTTCAAACAAACCTACATGTGACACATGTGACTATGTTTGTATGTGCTCATGATGTTTGCGAGAATGACCAGGCGGTGATATTAGTAGTGGCAAGTTCTTTTTTTATGATGTACAAAGTTAGATCATGGAAAAGGCACTCTTTTCAATATGTTCATGATTTCAGTGCCCGTTCAAAAAGGATACAACCAAAGAACATAAGGATGTGTGTATATACATATATATATATTATAGATATTACATCATATTAACATGTATAGAAATACAAAGCGACATAACGTTAGCGCGTGTACCTACGATAGATGGGGATCACCAGCCACCCATCCACAGAGCATCTTTACCGGAAATTGATCCCAGGTTTACAGCAAGCCCCATAAAGATTGAAGACAAGGGCTTATCCCAACTTATGGTGTGGAAAAACCATAAGAAATGCCCATTCAGATCCATTCAGTACATTGAAAATTACCTCGAAAAAGGAGATGGTGTTACGAAAAAAATCTCCCATAACTATCCCATGATCATCCCCCGCAAGTTCCCATCAGTTTGGTTCAATCCTCTTATCTCCCCATGATATACCACCATAGCAACCATGTTTCTTGGCTAAATCCCCATTTTCCTGTGGTTAAATCACCATACATCCAACTACTTTCCGCAAAATATCTCTAGTGGTGGTTATGTATTCCTATCATCCAGATCTTCGCTTCCAGATCTTATATATATATATATATTATATATATATATCTGTATATCGTGTTTAACCATCCCAAATCAAGAAAAAACAACATCTTTCGAAGGTGAAATCTCCCGTTTTGATGGATTTAAATCATCTTCCCAGTATCCCCCATCAAAAATACCACCATTTTTTCCCCGGCGCCCCATGGATCATGATCCATATCTCCAGCGAGCCGCAAAAGAGGGACATGCAAATCACCAGCAGCGACCTTGGCGTTGTTCCCAATAGGAAAATGGTGATTTAAACATATTTAAACTATTTAAACAACAATGAATGGGGATAATGGTTTAACCAACCATGGATTGTACTATGGTCGTTTTACCAAAAAAACTGATCGGGATAAGTTTTGACTAGTCAGACCCCTAGGTGGCTTGAAATTGAAAATGACCCAAGGTGTGTGTCCATTGGCACCCTAATTTTGATCCATAGCCAAATTTGAATGTGACTCAAGGTACGAAGACAAAATCAAATGATGGACTGTTCATGTACCTAGATGTACCCAGTCCATTGACCTGGCATCTTCGAATGCCAAGACACAGAAGGAGGGCCACAATGCCACCACCTGTGTCACCCAGGCCTGGCTTTGCAGACGCATTCCCAAATTTAACTCAGTGATGACTTTGAATTAAGACTCAGTGACAACTCCCAAAAAAAATGAGTTTCCAAAGAGCCGTTTCATCTTTCAAATGTCTCTTATTTGAGTTTCAGAACCCTATAACGTGACATCACCTCACCCGGGACCCGCACCTTTCAGAAAACCTGCGTGGATGATATCAGCCTCTTCCACATGGTCGGTGAAGAACCTGCTACGTCCCAATCATCTCCAACACGGATCCAATGGAATCAGACTTTGGAGCACGAAAATCCACCCAAAAAAACCTCAGAACTGATCAAAACTCCAAGAAATGCCTCCAAAAAAATAATCTTAGTATGGGCTTCGAAGACCCTCAAAGCCACTAAACCAAGCATCCAGTATCCAATACTCTTGACCCATTGCCACATGAATCTGTACAACAACCCCGCGAAAAAACGTCAAATTCCCCAGGAAAGACGAGCAGGATAGCCGTCGGATAGCCCATGGGCTTTCTACATCAGCAGGCTGTTTCTTCGGTCCAAGGTGTAAGGATCAAAGATTGTCCAACAATGGGGCATTTGCCTCCATGTAACATCCTATCAATGGGTAAAATGACAGCAACAGAGATGGATGGAACATCCCAGCAGGTTTCGGGGGAAACTGCTGAGATAAAGATTATAGAGGCAAAATGACCCGTTTCCCCCAAAAGTGGCTCTCATTTGCCCTATAGTCGGAGCAACCCTGAGTATTCTCATGCGATCCCCAACAAGTAAGCAGAGGTTATATCATATCCGATCAAAAGGACTGGCAATGAGGGGAAGGTCTCCTATGAAATATCCCACTCATAAGGGCCACCATATCTCCATCACCCGCTTCCTAAATATCAACTCACTTCAGTTGGTTCATCCCTTCTTTCATATCCCAGTTACAATATATCCCATGAGATGAATATTCCAATTACAAAGGGGCCCCAGAACCCACTTACTAACCATCAATAAATCAATTCCATCACATGGGTGGTAAAACCTGGGTTTCCTCTCAATTTTCCCTGGACCAAACTCAGAATCCCCATCCCAGTCATGTCTATCCGTATCGTGTATGGGGGCTGAAAATAGGTTGCTACAAAATCCACCGGATTGTCAGCCACACATGCCACACCCACCTCCCAACGAATTCAATGAAGGTCCAGGTACATTCGTAAACCATGGGATGCCCCGACCCATGGGATCCCCCACCGATTAGCATCCATGATGCAACTACTCTCTTCTCCACATCCTGTTGCGATGCCGGGGTCGCAGTGTTGCAGCTCTTCTACAGCGGCCTGGAGCGGCAGGGGATGGAATGGATGAGTTTGCAGGAGAATCAACTAACAACAACTTCCAAACAGATAGAGAAGGTGAAATTGACCACTATTTCAGGAAGACTGTACTTTTCTGCATCTTTTTTTACGGCTTGCTATCAAGTTTGACTGAGCTTGAGGGTTCCCAACTATTTGTTGGGGATATCTAGTTGACTTCCCAAGACAACTGGATGAAGAGGGTCAAAGAAATCTTCAAAGCTGCGATGCTGATCATCCTGCTGTCATTCCGCTTGGGCATGCTGGGAACATTAAATGAATAAGCCTGTATATCTCTGGGGATATCATATATATATATACACTTTTCACTTTCACAGGCGCTTAAGGTCTATTCCTTGCTGCCTCTTGCAGGTGGTGCTAATTAAGGTACAAAAGAAGCTTACCCCTGGAAGTACAGTATATACACACACATACATATACAAGCAGTGAACCAAACCTGGTTGTGAAGCTGGAAGTAATACCCCTAGTATACCCCTTTTGTTGTGCAAATCCTGACTTTTGTTGGGTAAACCCATTGTTTTGATTCATCTAACCAACAATTTTGATGCTTAAAATATGTGGAAAAATCCCCATTCCCACTGCAAAGCCCTGTGAATTGGCGCCTCATTGATGTGTTTCCAGTTCATCATGACCGAATCGCCGATGCAATATTCACGGCCACTACCTGGTGGGCAAGGGATGGAAGAGGCCATGGCCCTACTGAAATGGCCCATCGGTCCTAACATGTTGGGACCTTGGGACCGGGAACACTACGCGTTCGAACTAAATATGGTCATATATATATTATAATATGGTTATACATATTAATATGGAAAAGCAAAAACCATGGCAGATCTGATAAATATGTCATTCACACATTGGTTCTGAAATCATTCTCGGAGTGTGCAATTTTCATCCGCAACACTCCCAAAGCACTTCGTCCTGCTTCATGCGGGTTTTGAATGAGACAAGAAAATATGTCCACGGTCTCGTTTTCCAAATTTGCAAATGGGTCCCCAACCATGACCATAAGTGGGTACCCTCCTTGGATGTGCATCCCAGTTGGTATATGCAGTGTATAACCTGTATGTGTAGAATTATGTGTATATATATATCATTTATAACTGGCTTACAACATGGTTATACCATGATGCACCCCCTCAAACCAAGGAACAGGACTCGCAGGACATGGGCTGTGGCTCCAGGGACAAGGCCTGGAGACCAGCTGCGAGTCATCCATCAAAAATGGTTCTATCTGTTTATCTATCTGTTCTATCTATTCTTTCTGTTCTATCTGTTCTATCTGTTCTTTCTGTTCTATCTGTTCTATCTGTTCTATCTGTTCTATCTGTTCTATCTGTTTATCTATCTGTTTATCCATATGTTTATCCATATGTTTTATCTGTTTATCTATCTGTTCTATCCGTTCTATCTGTTCTATCTGTTCTATCTGTTCTATCTGTTCTTTCTGTTCTATCTGTTCTATCTGTTCTTTCTGTTCTATCTGTTCTATCTGTTCTGTCTGTTCTTTCTGTTCTATCTGTTCTATCTGTTCTTTCTGTTCTATCTGTTCTATCTGTTCTATCTGTTCTATCTGTTCTATCTGTTTATCTATCTGTTTATCCATATGTTTATCCATATGTTTTATCTGTTTATCTATCTGTTCTATCCGTTCTATCTGTTCTATCTGTTCTATCTGTTCTATCTGTTCTGTCTGTTCTATCTGTTCTATCTGTTTATCTATCTGTTCTATCTGTTTAGCTATCTGTTCTATCTGTTTATCTATCTGTTCTATCTGTTCTTTCTGTTCTATCTGTTCTATCCGTTCTATCCGTTCTATCTGTTCTATTTGTTCTATCTGTTCTATCTGTTCTATCTGTTTATCTATCTGTTCTATCCGTTCTATCTGTTCTATCTGTTCTGTCTGTTTATCTATCTGTTCTTTCTGTTCTATCCGTTCTATATGTTCTATCCGTTCTATCTGTCTATCTATCTGTTCTATCTGTCTATCTATCTGTTCTATCTGTTCTATCTGTTTATCTATCTGTTCTATCTGTTTATCTATCTGTTCTATCTGTTTATCTATCTGTGTTATCTGTTGATCTATCTGTTCTATCGGTTTATCTTTCTGTTCTATCTGTTTATCGATTTGTTGATCTATGTGTATATATAAAACTGCTTATCTATCTTCAGCTTTCTTTAGCCATGTTTTGTCCAAAAAAAAAAACTTTCTGAAACGGGGACTAGATATATACACTTGTATACGTATGTATTTATCTATCTATCTATCTATCTATCTTTCTATCTATCTATCTATCGATCTATCTATCTATCTATCTATCTATATCTATTTTTATCTATCTCTTTCTATGTCTATCTATATCTTTCTATCTCTATCTATCTCTATCTTTTCTATCTATCTCTACCTATCTCTATCTAGTTTATCTATCTCTCTCTCTCTCTCTCTATCTGTCTTTATCTTTCTTTATCTATCTCTATCTATCTCTATCTATCTCTATCTATCTATATTTATCTTTATCTATTTCTATCTATCTATTTCTATATCTATCTATTTCTATCTATCTCTATCTATCTCTATCTATCTCTATCTATCTCTATCTATCTCTATCTATCTCTATCTATCTCTATCTATATGTATCTATATCTATCTATATCTATCCATATCTGTCTATATCTGTCTATATCTATCTATATCTATCTATATCTATCTATATCTATCTCTATCTAACTCTATCTATATCTATCTATATCTATTTATAATATCTATCTATATCTATCCATATCTGTCTATATCTGTCTAGATCTATCTATATCTATCTATATCTACCTATATCTATCTATATCTATCTATCTCTATCTATCTATCCATCCACCCATCTATCTATCTATCTATCTATCTATGTCTGTGTATATGTATAGGTATATGTTTATGCATATATATATGTATATGTACATATGCATATATATATATATATGCATATGTATATGCATATGTATATGTATATGCATATGCATATGGATATATATATGTATGTATATGTATATGTATATTTATGTTTATATGTATATGTATATGTGTGTATATGTGTATGTATGAGTGAAATTAAGTCAGCTTTGCACACCACCACTAAGGCTGGCATCCGTGGTGCAGTCCCAGGTCCAGAGATTGAAACCCAGCAACGGGAAGTTTCGCAGCTTGGAATGCAAAGTTGAATCGATTAAGATGGGATGAGTCCAGTTGAATCATAGTTAATCCAGTTGGAATTAAAACCATAAACTTTCAGAAAATCACCATTCCTCTTCTAAGAAAAACTTGCTTCTGTCAGTGCATGTTCAAATCGTTCAGGTTCCCAGTCTTAAGCGAGGTAGCGAGGAAATGCAAGGAACCTGGTTTGACGGTAGAATCAACCAAGAGGGGTGAACTGCAAACCAGTTTCGAGCTGCCACATGGGTTTGCCAAAAAATTGGAACCCCGAAATTGCAGTTTGAGAAAGTGATAACCATGAGATTCTTGGGGTGTCGTAGAATCGCCGTGTGAGCTTGTCTGAAAATTGTGTGGCCTCAAATTTAATGGTTGATCATCATGTTTCCAGGGGAAAAAAACTTGGGGTGCCCCCCCATTTTCAGACACGCTCCAAATATACCAAAATGTTGGTAGTTATATATACCCCATTGTGTCATAGCACATCAAATATGCCGATAAAATGATTGATTAATATATATATATATATATCGCAAAATATTCCATATCCCCAGTGTTGGCATTATAAGCCATTATATCCCCATGAAATATACCCTTCTTGTCACAGATCCCAATGATTTTGTTGCTTTACATCCCCAATATATCCCATAGAATGAAAGCATCGCCAAATGCACCTTGATCACATTCTTGTTGGGGTGCAAAAATTGCGCCACCAAGGGATTGACGATGACCTTGCCAGCTGGAAGTGTCACAGATCGGGTCGCTTCATAAGATTCTGACTATCAAAGAATACATAGAAACAAGGAGCTAAGGAGCATGAATCAGAATAACTCAGAATATATACTCTTCTTATGAAATTCAGATGATGCTTCTACTATCTTGGACTATCAATCGCTTTTTGTTAACCCCATATCCGCATCAGCGACATCCCGCCTTGGTGGGGGATGTAAAACTGATCTCCTGGCAACCGCGACTCAATGGATTGGTTTAAGGGGAATCTCACAGGAAACCATGGTTTACCAGCCACATGTAGAGCAAAACATCTACCCTCTGGTAAACGTTTACATAACTATGGAAAGATCCACCATTCTTAATGGGAAAATCCACTATTTCTATAGTCATTTTCAATAGCTATGTTAGTTTACCAGAGGCTACTAGATGTTTCCCTTCACGGAATATCAACTTGTAGCTGGTGTATTTATGGAGGTTCTAAGATTGGTATTGACCCATCAACATATTGCTACGGTATTGAAGTACTCCAGGACAGTACCAGTTTCTGAATTTTGCTATCACATCAGTACGTTGTCATTGTTGCATTGTCATAATGTACTATACATTGCATGACTTTAATATTCACTGCCAAAGTTCCTAAAAGCTGCTTTGTAGAAAATGCTTCAGGAAATTGGCAAAATGTGGCGGAAAGTATCCACTTGCAGAAAACAAAAGAACTAGTTAGCTAGTCTATGCTTTTTGTCTTCAGACCAAACCTTTGCAAATATGACCAAACTCAAAGCCATGGCAACATGCATTCAGATATGTATATGTATCTATATATATAATTATTCAGCTACACACACATAAATATTGTATGTGTAACGTGTATGTGTATATATATATATTATGTATCCATGCTACCTAATTCGACTTCCGATTCTAGATTCACATCTATTCCGCTCCACTCCATCATTCTGGTTTCGTTCCCTCCGGCAGCCTGATTGCCAGAACCCACAAGGGCATTGGTCAGGGTCATGGACAGCCAATAGATGGGTCCACCCTGCCCCTGAATGGCATCCACTAATACCTGCCGCTGCCAGTTATGCTTTGCTGATTGCAGGGCTTGGTAAAAGTTGGTATCTTAATTGAACATAACTATTGGGGATATCATCTCCAACAAATACTGTTTCGAGTCATGTTCAAAAACTCCAGTTTTCCGGACATTTACCAACGCCTGGATTGCGGGTCTTAAAAATGCAATGGACAACCGGTTTGCATGTTGCTATTCTTGCAAAGACCATCACAAGTCACAAGCATGATTTGCCAATCGATGTCCATCCCTAATCATTGGGCAATCAGGTGTTTTCTTTGTTTTGATGGTTGTATCATTCTCTGCATTTGGTTGGTTCTGTCCCTTGATATAGATAATATTTCTGAATAAATATCAATCCAATAGCGTATTCATCAAATATGCGGCAAGTTCTTCTGCTGTGGTATGTCAGAAGGGGTGTATATAAATATATACTAATCAAATACGGATGAGGTAACAATCAAGTGCCAAAAGCGCTTATAGCAGGACCAAACCTCAATCAATGGGATGGAAAGTAATACCCAAAGCCATCCAGAGCTGGACTACACTACGATTCAGCCTATTTTGAAAACGGAAAAGTGGATGTTCAATAATCAATATCACAGAACAGAAAGTGAAAGTATGAAGATCTATCATAAGCTTAGCCTGCATCAATGTGTGTGTGAAAATCTTGGATCCACTTTGTGAAAATGGATCAAACATTCAACCGTCCCACGGTGCCCACGTGTCACAAATCCAACTGCAAGTGGAAACATCCACAAAAGGAAAACGATCTTCCCAGCCAACATCTAAAACAGGTTGAAGTATTTGAAGTTGTCGTCGTCCATGACATCAACAAATCACCTTTGCCAACCATGATCTGTCGGCATGAAACAGCAGCCCCACCTCAATGGGAAGCAGTGTGATCACACTCAACATGTTGAACCTCACCACGCAGGGAGGCCCAAGTCATGATAGAAACTGGGAGATCAAGTCACGGTACCCCCCCCAAAAAAAAAATGGGATGATCTACAACAAAAACAACGACATAAACACCGTGAATCTGCCCTAATTTTAAGCCATTGGACTTTGGCGATCCATATCCAAGGGACATCTTCCATTTGTGTTGGGAGCATTTTAGCGGTCAGAAATGGACCAAAAACCTGACCAATTAGACCAAGTGAGTTCAGACCATTTACCCTCTGGTTATGACTAACATAGCCATGGACAATGGCCCATTTATAGATGGTTTTACCATGTTTTACCTATTAAAAATGGTGGATCTTTCCATGGCGACGTTAGTCATAACCAGATGGTATCCTTTTCAAACACCCGATTTTCTCACAGACTCACATGGCAATTTCAGGAAACCCGAAAATCGTCAAGCTGATGTGTGAATTTTCCGTCGGACCCTCCGAATGAGCTTCCCATTGTTTGTCACTTATGCCGCTGGTAAACTTCCGCATTTGTTGGTAGATTTTTTGTGGGCAAAACACCATGTTCCCAAGTTCTGGCAGATTGAAATCCCAATTTGGAAGCAAAAAAACGAAAAACTGCTTAAAATCTCATTGAATTTCCCCAACAATCACCGCATTTCTTCAGCTTGAACAGCATTTTTGTTCGCCGTTGACGGTCGCCAGGGAACATGTCGTGCACGGTGGCGCCCGAGAAGGCGCGTTCCAACTCCAGGCGTTCGCCCACGTGAGCCATGGAGACCTGATGGTGAGATGTTTCCTGTTTTTTTCGTGGGAAATGGAAAAATCACCTGCGGATGTAAAGGTGTAGAATGTGTGCGTGTGTGTATATATATATATATATATGATTATATATATATGTACATAATTATACATATATATATACATGTATATGTGTTTGTACTGTGAGAATAGGCATATCAATATAGCACGAGGGCTACATATCAATTGTACATATATCTTTGCAGAATCGTATACACAGTGTACATACTAACTGTATCTAATTGTATCTACAATACGCAAGGATACAAGACCGACTATAATCCTCTCTATCACATATTACTATGCGTTTGACCATCATACCACATTCTTGTATAAACGCTACACCTCTGGATACGTGTAGAGACTGTGAAATTCTTTGTTCACTTTTGTGGGGATACAGGGATGCACGCATCAAGATGGCACTTTAGGATAAATATCGTTGGTAGAAGTGACCAAATCTGATTTCATGCCATTTCATGTATGTATAAATATATATATATGTATGTATATTGATGTCTTGTTGTTTTTGGACATTGCCATTGAATACACTGTTTTTCTTTGCATTTCATAGTTTCCTATATAGGGCCGCCGTCTTGTCGGCTTATCAAACTGCATCTCACACTCTTATCAGTTACATAATTTCCATAGCTCTGCTTTATCAGCATTCCGTTTAAGTCTAATGTTGAATTCTGGGTGTTTTCAATACGCATGCTACTTGTTTGACAACATGTGTGTGCGACAAAAAAAACCTGAATTCAGAGGAAAATATCCCGGTTCACCCATCTAAACTCCACAAGGTCATGGAAGTTTCTGATGTCTCCCTCTTGAACTCATTGGTGAATACAAAGATTCCACTCTGGCCCAGAATATCCCCAAGGGCCCCCGGGCAATGGTATTTGTCACAGAGGTGCCAATGTTGGCTCCCATGACAATAGGAACTGCCTGGGCTGTGAAACCCCAGAGGTATGTCAACCAGTTGCTTAACTTCACACAGCTAGTAAGGAATTTCCTCTTCACCCCCATTGCAGATGGTCTCAGAAAGGAAATCATGAAACTCCAACAAAAGTCATCTATCGAGATGGCATTTTTCCAGATTTCACACCCTTGATCATGCAGATTCCTTGACCATGACCGTTACGATCCAAATTCTACTCAGTAACCAAGCTAACAGCGCCCCATTTTATCCCAAATCCCATTTTCCAAAATCCCAATTCTAAAAAATATTTATACTATAGATATAGATATATTAATACTATTAATATTAATACTCATCCATCCCCATTTAAAAAAAAAAAAAACAACAACCAACAACCCCTTCGACCAGGTCGTGGCTGCGTTGTGCACGGAGAGCTGTCCAGCTCCCACCAGACCCACCACGATGGAAGTACTGGTGGAGGAGGATTGCACCAGCACCGTGGACAGGATCCCCACCATGAGGCCTGGAGTGTGCCATATGTAGAGTGCATGTGTATCTACATCTATATATATATACACAATATGTATATATATACTATAGATATAGATATAGATATATTAATATTATAGATGTGTATACTGTATATATATAATTATATATGTGTCTATATCTATACAATACTATAATTTGTACAGATACATGCATACATGCGTTTTTCAAGCTGGGCTATAGTCAACCACTATTGAACAGTGATAAACTTTCAGACTCTTCATGCTTTATCCAAGGAACTGAGATATTCCAAGCATTTGGAGCGTACAAAATCTGTCCTCCAAACTTTTCGGATCAGAAAAATGCCCTCCTAAAATGGTCCTTCTCTTCCCCCATGTTCAACAGAAACATTCCAAGGCTGCAGTGATGTCCTTGTGAGCAAAATTCTCTGGGGCTGGGGACTGGTATACCATGTAAATCATCATTTATCCAGTACATGCTGATTTTTCATGATTTTTCAATGGGTGGTACCCCTCTTTTCTTCTCAACCCACGGGAGACATCCCCAGCCCCCCCCAAATACGCCCCGGCTGGGCGCTGCCTGCAATGGGATTGTCGGTGATGCTAAAGAGCATCCCTGCACCCTTTCCTCCGAGAGCCTGCTGAGTTGCTTAGGGCTCCGGCCCTGTACCAGTGAGCAGCAACCAAACGGGAAAAACGATTGGTGATAAGATTGATAAGTCCAATGAAAGAATTGAAAATAAGCGTTAGATAAATATATGAGATAAGTTAGATGATAAGATTGATAAGTGAGATCAAAATAAGTAGTTAAATAATGTTAAATAGTTGGTTACACAACAAATCCTCCAAAAACTATCCACCAAATTCTCGGTCCACCTTGAAGGCCATCCCCATCAAGTCCAAGCCAAAGAGAAAGGCATAGAGAGCGCCCAGCACGCCCAGCAGACGGAGAGAAGTTATGGCCACCTGAAAATCAGATACGGAAGTTGTGGCTGATAAAAAGGTAGCTGATTCGTGGAAGTTATCTGTTCGGATAGGCAAAATTCACCCCAAAAAAAACTCCAACTGGATTCACTGCTGACCTAGTACCTAGTTGAGGGAAAATGTTTAAGCATTTTAAAACAAAGGCCTTGCCACCAAGTTGAGCTTTCGATTCTACGCAACAGACATGTTCAAATGCAAACGCTCCAGTTTCAACATATCAGCCGGTTTTCCAACTTTTCCGAATCTTTTCTTGTTTCTTCGGGGATATCCCATACCAATTGTGGATTTCTATGCGCCCCAGCTGTGAGCCTTCCGAAGCAAGCCATCGCGGGGCTGTGGCTTCTCCGCGTCTTCCCCCATGGCAATTTTTGTCCTGTGCAGTCGCCAGCCTTGGCAAAAAATCCAAGTGATGCCTCGTTTGCCTTTAAATTGGTACATAATAACATGCAATAACATGTAATAACGTGTCATAACTGACTCTTTACCGCTAAATTTGGCCACATTTCTTTGGGTCTTGGACAGCGGTTCAATATGGCCTCTTTGAGCCTGCAACGGAGAGCTGTGCCTCCAGAAATGATCTTTGCTTCGAGGATAACATGAGCACTAAAGATGCAGATCACTTAAAGCCACTAACAAACCAGAATATGATGTTATCATGTCATCTTTAGCCATCTTTAACTCATCGATATTCGTTGGCCATCTTTAACTCAAAGAATGAATCCCCGGCAAATCCTATGGATGAACCCGACGTGAGGAGTACCGGCTAAGCGACATTCATCGACCACCCCACCGCTGCTGTTTGATTCAATCCATTCTGGCATCTCAGATCCAAGTCATGGGTCGGCAGCTTTCTGAGTTCAAAGAATATTGCCATTTCAACAGAGAAAAATATCAGAAAATTGGGTATACAGCATTCAATATCTATACCCTCTGGTGAACTAACATAGCAATGGAAAATCACCATTCTTAATGGGAAAATCCACTATACATAGCCATTTTCCATTGCTATGTTAGTTCACCAGAGGGTATAGATACATATCTTGGAGATCTTGGAGATATTACATGCTTTTTTCATCAGATCAATATCAGAGATCTGGTTATGTGACTTGGGATGATTTTGCTTCAGAGCAATAATAAAACCTGCCAGTCCATGTCTGCCATCCTTGAATGTCTACAAAACGGTGGTGGATTCCGAAAGCTCCGACGCACGAATCGGACTGGAATAGATTTGATTCGCCCGCCGCGTCCAGTTGCCTCATCCTTGCCATCCCAGCTGCGCTTTATGCATACCTTCTAAGCCACTTGATGGGAGATTTTTTGCCACTTATAGGGGAACTTCCTAACGAAGGGAAATTCCCAAACTCCCCACCAATTTGATGTTGGACACAGCCACGGGACTGGTTCTAAGAAACATCGATTGATCACAAGACCAGAACTTCCTCTGGCGGCTACAGCCCATTTCTCGGATGATAAAAAAAACCAGGGTGATATATATATATTATATATATATATATATATGTGTCCCCATGTTTGGAAGAAATCCATTACGGGTATAAAATGTGTCGTCCCCTTCAGTAGTTCAGCAGTGAGTTTCAGCAGTTGGTGGAATCCAAGGTGTTCCGGTCATGGCGCATTTCGCTGTTTCTGTCAGCCGTGAAACAAACGCGACGCGTGTAGAGAGCATCTGTGCGTCTTCCAAGCAATCATTGAAAATATGGATACGTGGGAATGTACCATGTACAAACCGTAGAAACAATACATACTCCAGATGAATCTCATGGCCGATCAGATATGGGGCTGGTGAAAGGCCTGGCACCGGGAGGAGTTAACATCCAGGAGTTAACAGCAGGGTCAAACTGTGACTTTGGGGTTGAATCAAAGTGACTGGACTCAGATTTACAGTCCTCTACAGCCTCTATGTTATATATATATGTATATATATGTATATGTATGTGTATATATATATATATATGTATATATATAAGATAATTGACTGCAATGTCTACTCTGTATATGATAGATATATAATTGACTGCAATCTCTACTCTTCTGCGAAATGGGACTTGTCCCTTTAATCTCCCATAATGGACTGCAAAGCTTATCCGTGTTGTCAAACACATGATGATTTGTCACTAGAAAATGAACCACCGTCAATGCAATCCACATTATTAACCATCTATTTCCAACTGGATATTCTGCATAACTTCCAATTGCAGATCAAACTTCCCTTGGCTGCGCTTGCTCAACGAGTCACCTTTACCAAGCTTGGATCTGGGTCTGAAAATGGGCGATTTCCGTGGATTCACCCCACTATTCGGGCAAAATCAACCAGTGGATCTAAGGATTTCTCTGAATTCAAAGCCTGTGCAGGCCTCTATATAGCTGGTGGCCCCATAGAGACTGCACCTTATTGATCCTCGTTTTCCTGGGCGCCAAGGCAGTCATGGAAAAGCCATGGGCGCGTCGGAGCGCCGCAAGTATGCTAACCCGAAGGGTTCAGTGGTTGTCAGAATCCCGCACATCATATATGTATATATATATATATGATATATATATATATGTATGATATGGATGTGCATAGATGCCCATCCAACTGTTTAAGCCCCACTCCATGTGACACAACATACTGCACCACTGCTCTAGTACATTGGTCCCAGTCTTTGATTTGGGCCCCAAAAAGATCGGAAATATCAAAGTTTCATCGGGATATAGTTATATAATGTCACATAGTGACATAGTATGGATATGAACTGTCCATGTTTCCCATCTTTTTGAGAATTCCTGAGAAGATCCATCTCCGCACCTCCTCATCCGAGGAGTACTGAGGCCTTTGTGGCTGATTGTCGTACCAGCTTTGAGGAAAAATTACGAGGAAACACCATATAGGACCTTCCGATGTTCTTCCCTTCTCATCCAAGTTAGGGATATTCATGGGGTTGGTTGAAAATCATGCTGCCCAGGAAAAAAATAAACAAGACTAATTACCCCTTTTCCCCATTGTTCGATGGCACAAAAAAAGGATTGAGAGGAGATGGAACCAATCAAGATTGGCGATGGAACCATTGAACGTGATTGGGGGATAAGTGTTGTTGCACCTGGAAAGCATGCGATGTGGTTCCATGAATCGGGTCAGAAGCAACAGCTCTCCGCTAAAAATTGTAAGGCCCCCACTCACCAGGTCGCAGCAAACGATAGGATGACACGTTGTACCGTTCGGTGGACTGTGCCTGTTGCTGCAAGTAAATCTCCTGCCTTAGCGCTGCGCCAAAAAGCTAAGGCAGTTCCTTTCGGAGAATCCTAGTGTCCGAGTCCTGGAACTCTAACATCTGATATCACTGATACATTATTCCTATGTTTTTTCCGGAAAATAAGCACTTCAAGGGAAGCTATGCTTTAAATAATGATGACAACCAAACATTTAGCTTCGAAGAAAGTGGAACGGACACACGTTTACAATATCTTTGCTTGGGCGGTCGAGGTTGTTGTCTGGTATTCCCTGATCATCGGTAATTCGAATTAAGCCAAACAATCAAGTTTTCTGAATGGTGACAATGCTTTCGGACTGGAGAAAACACAGGTTTTCTGAGTTGTGCGGCCTCCAAATGATTCACTTTTCAGAGTTTCCCGCACTGGCACAGTCACCCCAGAACTGCGTCGCACTAGGTCACCGGACTTATCTGGGTAATATTGCCTGAGCGGACCAGTGGTCCCCATAATTGCTGGACGATTCCTCCATATTTCTGTCAAGATTTAGCCAAGAAAAAAAGGACAAACCATGATAGATTTCGACAAGACGCGATGTTCAGCAGTGACTCGTCTATGAAAGAAAATTGCAAAGGCTTCACCTATGGCAACTGCTTCGGCTATGAACTGCAAGACGAGATACAGGACTTCCAGCCAAAGTTCCTGGCACTGCAGCTGGAATCGATGGAAGCAATTCGATGAGGGAGGGCAACAGGAATGAGAGTGTTTTGAATACGTTTTTTTTGGCGTACATAATGTATTAATGTATGTATGTATGTATGTATGTATGTATGTATGTATGTATGTATGGATGTATGTATGTATGTACGTACGTATGTACGTACGTATGTATGTATGTATGTCTCTGTGTGTGTGCGTGTATGTATGTATGTATGTATCTATCTATCTATGTATGTATGTATCTATCTATCTATCTATCTATCTATCTATGTCTATCTATCTATGTATCTATGTATCTATGTATCTATGTATCTATGTATCTATGTATCTTTGTATCTATGTATCTATGTATCTATGTATCTATGTATCTATGTATCTATGTATCTATGTATCTATGTATCTATGTATCTATGTATGTATGTATGTAGGTAGGCAGGTAGGTAGGTAGGTAGATACACAGTATGTACAATATGATGCGGCCTGATGCGAGTCATTTAGGCTGTAGTCCATGTCACGCTTATCACTTTCAGGTGATCAAAAAATGAGTCTATTGAAAACAAAAAACAACCACACATCTGTATATATATACACATATAGTTATCATCCAAACAAACCCAGTAAAAGCAGAATATATCCATATATATATATCCCCTCGAACATAAATGCTATGCCTTGTAAAACTCTACCTTCCCACATACCGTTGGCAGTATGGCATGTTTTCACCCCATTAGATTC
>CAMXCT020006660.1:113820-118820 GCA_947184155.2 Cladocopium goreaui | reverse complement strand
GGTATGCGGTCAATAGGTTGTTACAGCAAACCTTGCTACACAAGCCGCTTCCGTTTAAGGCTTTGTCTTGGTCTTCCTTTCTTATTCTTCTTATTCTTCTTATTCTTCTTATTCCTCTTCTTCTCCTTTTCTCTTCTGGTCTCTCGCGGGCTTCCACCTAGAATGCACATCAAACTCCCTTGGGGCCACCTCTCTATGGCCGGCGGGCTTGCCGAAGGCAATAATACGTTGAAACAGGAAGATTTTTGGACGGCTTCTCGATTTTCGCAAAAGTGAACAAACATCTGGAAATCTCTTCAACTCACAACCATTCAAGCAGATCGGCTGGTTCACCTGAAGCGGAATAGACAGCTACTACTTCCATACTCAAAGTGTTTGTATAAACTGTATCCTGATCTTTTGAAAACATATCTGCGGATGGTTATATAATGGGCGCTCTCATTCTGACCCATAACCAGATTTCACACATGTTTGACCACGAGATGGGGCCGAAGAGCCTCAGGAAAGGCGTCTTCCAGGTTCAGGCCCTGAGAAGGTCCAGGTCTTGTGCGGATCAAATTTCAGCCAAAAAACCGGTGAAAGATCGGCCGGTCATTTTGAAAATCCTTGAAGTTTGGCAGGGTACCATGTGGTGCCCAACAGCTTTTTGCACAACTTGTCCAGTGCCTCACTCTGTTTAGCCTAATGTTGCAAGCAAGAAGCAGCCTGTCAAATGTCCTAAAAATTACTATGCACTCCTTTTCCTTTGCCTAAAATTGGCTTTCCATCATCATCTGCAGCCCTCTGGGCTGGCACACCGGCGCAGCAGGGAGAGACTCGATGAAACGCCTAGCGTCTTACGTGGCGCACCACGTGGGCCAAGGGGGGCGTGGTTTCTAACCATTTGATGGTACCCTGGTGGCCATTCCAAAAATTACTAGGCTAAGCAGCCAGCCTCTGCTGACCAATTCTTCTAGACTTCTTAGTATCGCTAACCACCCCACTTTTTAGATCATTGACCGTCCCAGTTTGTATCATGAATTTGTGCACTTGTACATCAGTAATCATCTTTGCTTGATCCATGTTCTCTCGTTTTTCATCAGAAAAAAAGTTCTTCTTTGGATCTATTTTTGGATATCATCAGAAAAGATAGGTATCCGAACCTTTCCCAGCCATACCCAGCCGAAAATACATGGCACAGGGCCCAGAATCGACCTGCATTTCTCGTTCTTGATCTTGTTCAGCTCCTGGTAGAGGCAGAGCTAAAACGGTCCAGTTCTGATCACATTTTGGGGAATCAATACATATAGCAACAACAATAAAAACAGTAAAATCCTACAAAATAAGCCGACGTAGATCCCCAACAGCGGTTGGTTTCAAACAGTGGTCCAACTTTGCAACCCAAGACGGATTAATGATGGCAGGAACAGGATTCCATAGCCTAAGTCTCTTCGGCGATTTTTTGCCCGCCCTGCCCCGTCCCCTTTTGGACCAAAGGCAAGATGAGACATGTTCTTTAAGAAAGCGCGCATAATTGAATTTACATACATTTGGTTACAAACGAATGGCAGTATTTGCAGACCACGGTGTGTCATTAAGTGTTTACAAAATTGTGTGTGTGTTGGTTTGGGATTATCTTGTCGTGCTTGGACAACGTCGGTCAGTTTGCGCAAGTGATTGGTGAAACAGTTGGTTTTGGCCAAATTGTCCATCATGATTCCAGAATTAGTTTCATGTCAATACTTGGTTGTTGCGTCACAACTGTGTCTGAAGTTTCATTGTGTGTTGCTGTTTGGTCACTTAGCTTTAAAAAAATCATCTACCTGGCTTCGAGAAGCCTCACACAGGTTTGCTGCCAATATTTAGGTGTTCCAAGGCATCGAACTTAATTGCTTGATGTGGCATGTGCTTTGGTAGATGCGACATCGGAACAGTTCAAACAGAAGATTTTACAGCAACATCAGAACAGGTCAGTCGACCGACGCTGTGCGCCCACTGAGCAAACGAACATGAATCGGCATGTGCGGAACCCGCCACAAAGCACCTAAGATTGGCTGGGGGATTTCCGGAATCTCTTGTGTTCCTGGAACCTTGTCTTCCTGGAACCCTCGTTTCCGGAACCTTGGCACAACCCACAGCGTATATTGGAACCCTGGGTTTGCGGAACCGAGACGCGCTGATTTATTGTTACGCTGTGTCCCCCCTGTCAGCGATTGCTCGTTGACAGGGCCTATATGGTCTTGGAACCTTGGTTTCCTTGAAAATTGGTTTTCTGGGACCCTGTCCGTAGCATGAACCTTGGTACAACCCACGGCGTATATCCGACCCCTGGGTTGTTTCCGGAACCTCGGAACCTTGCCAGAACCCTGGTTCTCTGGAACCTGGGCTGGGCTTCTTGAAAATTGTTGTTCCGCAACCTTGTCCCTGTCCGGAACCTGTGGCATAATCCAGGAAGTATATCCAAACTGTGGGTCCGCATCCGCGGTGGTTCTCGGAACCTTGTCGGAACCCAGTGTTGCTGGAACCTTTCCGGAACCCTCGTTCCCCAAACTCTGGGTTTCCAGGATGTTTCAAAATTGGTGTTCCGGTGATTCCAGAACCGCTCGAAACCATGGTAAGGTTCCCGGAACCTTGTCGAAAGCCAAGTGTGCCCGGAACCTTCCCGGAACCTTGACGTCCCGGAACCCAAAAGGTAGCCAGAACCCATTGTTCCCAGAACCTTGCTTGAAAGTCTGGTTTGCGGAACCTTGGGTTCCTGGAACCTTGCCCCGAACCCTGGTTCCCGGAACCCTGAGTTCCGGAACCTTGCCCGGAACCCTGGTTCCCGGAACCGGCAGCGGTTGGTTTCAAACAGTGGTCCAACTTTGCAACCCAAGACGGATTAATGATGGCAGGAACAGGATTCCATAGCCTAAGTCTCTTCGGCGATTTTTTGCCCGCCTTGCCCCCTCCCCTTTTGGACCAAAGGCAGGATGAGACATGTTCTTTAAGAAAGCGCGCATAGTTGAATTTACATACATTTGGTTACAAACGAATGGCAGTATTTGCAGACCACGGTGTGTCATTAATTGTTTACAAAATTGTGTGTGTGTGTGTTGGTTTGGGATTATCTTGTCGTGCTTGGACAACATCGGTCAGTTTGCGCAAGTGATTGGTGAAACAGTTGGTTTTGGCCAAATTGTCCATCATGATTCCAGCATTAGTTTCATGTCAATACTTGGTTGTTGTGTCACAACTGTGTCTGAAGTTTCATTGTGTGTTGCTGTTTGGTCACTTAGCTTCAAAAAATCATCTACCTGGCTTCGAGAAGCCTCACACAGGTTTGCTGCCAATATTTAGGTGTTCCAAGGCATCGAACTTAATTGCTTGATGTGGCATGTGCTTTGGTAGATGACATCGGAACAGTTCAAACAGAAGATTTTACAGCAACATCAGAACAGGTCAGTCGACCGACGCTGTGCGCCCACTGAGCAAACGAACATGAATCGGCATGTGCGGAACCCGCCACAAAGCACCCAAGATTGGCTGGGGGGATTTCCGGAATCCCTTGTGTTCCTGGAACCTTGTCTTCCTGGAACCCTCGTTTCCGGAACCTTGGCACAACCCACAGCGTATATTGGAACCCTGGGTTTGTGGAACCGAGACGCGCTGATTTATTGTCACGCTGTGCCCCCCCCTGTCAGCGATTGCTCGTTGACCGGGCCCTTTTGGTCCTGGAACCTTGGTTTCCTTGCAAATTGGTTTTCTGGGACCCTGTCCGTAGCATGAACCTTGGTACAACCCACGGCGTATATCCGACCCCTGGGTTGTTTCCGGAACCTCGGAACCTTGCCAGAACTCTGACCTTGTCCCTGTCCGGAACCTGTGGCATAATCCAGGAAGTATATCCAAACTGTGGGTCCGCATCTGTGGTGGTTCTCGGAACCTTGTCGGAACCCAGTGTTGCTGGAACCTTGCCAGAATCCTGGTTCCCCAAACTCTGGGTTTGCAGGATGTCTCAAAATTGGTGTTCCGGTGATTCCAGAACTTTGGCACAATCCAGGCTCTGGCTGCTCGAAACCATGCTAAGGTTCCCGGAACCTTGTCGAAAGCCAAGTGTGCCCGGAACCTTCCCGGAACCTTGACGTCCCGGAACCCAAAAGGTAGCCAGAACCCATTGTTCCCAGAACCTTGCTTGAAAGTCTGGTTTGCGGAACCTTGGGTTCCTGGAACCTTGCCCCGAACCCTGGTTCCCGGAACCCTGGGTTCCCGGAACCTTGCCCCGAACCCTGGTTCCCGGAACCGGTTCTCGGAACCCTGGTTCCCGGAACCGGTTCTCGGAACCCTGGTTCCCGGAACCGGCGAAACGAGGCGGCAGGGTCGAGCAGTGCCCCGGAGCACCCCGAAGGCTATGTGGGCTGAGACCCCAAAGCATTCTGCTGTTGGGGAAAAAAGGATAGTCGAAATTTACTTTTTGTGAATCGTTTCGGGGGTCAACACATGTTGCAATCATACTGCAATCTCGCATTCCAAATGATCCAAAATCCTAATCGTGTCAAACATCTGAAACCAAAACCATTTACGATGTCTCTTTCAGAAATTTCATTTCATCGCTTCACGGGAGGACTCGGCTCTGTCGACTCCTCTGGCACCGGCTTGCCAACAAAGTTGATGATCGACTGCCAGGTCAGAACACTTGATAATCTCACTTCGGATTCTGATTCTGTCAGAAAAGATCTGAAATTGCTGAGGTCCCCACATTTCTGAGTCATCCCAATCCTATCATCCTATCCATAGTTTTCCATAGGTTGTTGCCAAAAAAGTCGTCACTCATCTTCCGAAACAGGCGCACCATGGCTTCGCCCCTATCAGGGAACTGAATCATCCTATCATCATCCCATTGTTTTCCGCAAGAGTCGTTGCGGCTGCGTAACGTCCCGCCTGTAGCTGGTGCTGCGTGTTGTGCCCTGGGAAGAGTGGCTTGCGCTCAAGCATCTGGCAGCCGCAGTTGACACAAGGTGATACCAGCTGTTGCCCTACCC
>CAMXCT020006660.1:28820-108820 GCA_947184155.2 Cladocopium goreaui | reverse complement strand
CTTTCCAAAAAAAACTCTCAAGAGTGAGCCCATGCTAGGAGCGGGAATGTGAAAAAAAATGTAATTATCATATGATGTTTATTAAGAACCTCAACAACTATTGTTGGAGGTACGCCTTTGTAACGCTTTTCACTTATAACTTACAATGGTTGGACCGTTTGATTGCAGTATCTCGGTATCTCAGGTATGCTGCATTCAATATTGTAAAGAATGTCATGAGTCATAATATCGTATCATCATATCGATGCAACACCTTGCATCATCATACCAAATCATTGCCATTGCTATTTGACACACAAATATTCAGATAAACAAAATGATGTCAGCTGTCAGACTTCCCAGAACCATTCCAACGTTCCAACCATCAAAGGATATCAACAGCAACATCGATACTTTGATTTTTTGGCTAGTTGATGACAAGTTCAGCAAACATGTCCTGATGGCTCCAACAATATGGCGCAATACAAAAGGATGTTTGTTAAAATGATTTAATGGTTTAACCACAAACAATGCCACCTCAAAGGTAGTGATGTTGTTGCATTCACTGCTCCACCCTTTGTTACTTGTACGGCCCACCTAGATCACATCTTCTCCTAAGCAGACCCTAAGGATCCCCTAAAATGGCCTGAGTTACCACCAATATGATTGTGCTTTTTTAGTATGTGGTTTATGAAGGGGGGGCAGTTTTGAACTGTTAGTGGGCGGGGGCAGACCTCAAAGTATACTATACTATAACTGATACTCTTACGTTGCTCACCTATGCTTTATCATTAAATCTCCCTAGATGATGAGAATGGTGGCATGACCCTTCCACCCGCAACGCCACCTCAAAGTCGTGCTTAGAGCCAGAGAGGAAGATGTTCCTGGCAGGACATCTTACGGGCCGAGGCGTGCTGAGTCATGGCTTTAAAACTCAGCAACTAATATGTGCAGATTCAATCAAGAAAAAGATCGAGCTCATGGGTCTAAATTTGGTCTAAATGAACACTACCCAATGCGCACCGCAAAGTGCACCAACATATAGCCCTTTTGATTTGCACATTGCACTTAAGATGGGATTCACTGACCCCATATATAGTCATATATGACAGTAGAATCAAGGCCACATTGGGATTCAACGTTTCCATCAGTTCCAGACAGAGGTGTACCATCTCCCTGCAGCAAAAAGGTTGGATGCTCCCACTGATTGGTGGAATCCCTGCTCTCAGTTTTCCTGACAACTTCCCTGTAATTTTCCCAGTCACCCCTAATAGTAGGTCTCTCAACCCAACGCTTTTTTGCAACACAGCGGGATAAATCGATCAGCAGTGTCAAAATCGAAGGTCCCAAGTCCGATTGTGGTGGTATCGCACTCAAAACTCTGAAATCTGTGGGTACTTATGCACATACACAAGTATACAAGATGTACATCTCAAAGAATCAATATCTATGTACATTATAATCAATGTACACATGAAAAATATGTGTATACATGTATATACATATATATATATACATATCTATATATATCCATATAAATATTATTTGTATATCACATAAATGTTTTGCCACCTTTGCGTCCACCATCACTTGGGATCTTCACATCTGACACCATCAGTTCGCCGCCAGGCGCGACAGCTCGCGGCACTCGTAGCTGATCTGTCGCAGGAAGCCACGCAGCAAGGCTTGGGCGAAGGGCGGATCGTTGCTCAGCAGCGCCTGGTATTTGTTCCTCGGATTTTCAATGGATTTTCGCCATCAATGGAGCACCAAAATGGGAGCAGGTTGGATGTTTTTGTTAACTCTGGTGTCAAACAAATGGTAAGATTTGTTATGGCGGTTCTATTTATTTACATATTAAACATTGTTAAACAACGATTTCCAGATTCTGAAAGAATCCCAGTTGCCACAGCTACGATCAAATCAGGGTTCCCCTTGGCGCAGCTCCAGTGCTGCAGAGCATCTTCTCCAGAACCAGCAGTCGACAGGCACCTTCATCCTCAGGATGTACCAATGGCAGGTGGATGTTTATTCCCCCAAAGAGGAAAGAACTGGTAACTTGACCAAAACCCCCAGAGTTCCTTCAGAAGTGTTAAAAATTGGGAGTTGATCAACAGTCTATAGAAGCCACTTAAATCCATCGTATCATGTCCCAAAATGTGTTTCTGAAAATGTGTGCTGTGATGTTCTCTTTGTTTTAATTGACCAGTAGGAGAAGCAACCGCTTCATGAGGTGCACTAGGTTTCTAGTCGCCCAGCAACATTGGTGCGAAGCGGGTCATGAAGCGAGGACAAAAAAACAGGGTTGAGAAAACCCTTCTGGTTGTGAAAATGATGCTAGCCCTGTGATTATGTTATACATCCAGCCAGAATTTATGTGTTTTAATGTGATATCCCCAATACTGTTGGATACTTCTTGTGTTTTTCCTGTTGGTGATGTGCCCGTGGTGGATATGTTTCCATTGGATTCTATTCTTTGCCTCCAAGAGTTTGGTTGGTTTTATCATATCGGGTAGTGATGTCCCTGCTTTCTTGGTTGAATACCTCTGTGGCTGGTTTTTGGCATCTTACTTCCGCATATTTGGGCGGTTCAATCCCTACAGGGCCCTTGCCCTGATATATATATATATGTATATATTTGAAGTTGATATGTAATTTGTATACAATATGTGTACATAAATATGTATGTGTATATATATGTATATGTGTATGTGTATATATTTATATGACTCGTTCCGCCATCATTTTGTCGGCCAGGTGATGTTCATACATAAATACTACATGTATATTATATGTTATAGAGTCTATATAGAGTAACGAGTGTTGTTGGCTATGGACGCCACGACCTTCGTCTCCTGGCCTCGTCTTCGGCCTCCTCGGGCACCAGCACCGTCTGTTCGTAGGGGAAGTGGTTCAGCATCGCCAGGAAACCGATGAAATCTCCGGGGCCAGCGATGCCTTCGGCGGCATCGGCGTTTCAACGGCTTTTCAATGGTAAAAACGGTAAAAACCTGGGCATTTCTGGTGGTTTTTTATGCGAAAAAAAAACACAGAAATGGCTAAGACATTGAGTAATACCTAGTTTTTGTTTGCCATTCAATACATTGAAAGCATCATAGTAGCTCCAATGCTGTGAGTAAGCTATTATATAAGATAGAATTGTGCTAATGTGTCTTCATAATTGTATGGTATCCTAAGGTGAAACGGCGCCCCAGCCAACCAGATTAATAATGATGAAATGGTGAACCATGGATCTGATGTGGCTACCACAAATGGTCGATGGTTAATGATTGTGATTAATTGGAGCTTTTATCACAAAAGGTGTGTGGTCAATAGCTGGGTTGTATGAGTATGTAATGGCATAGGAATGTATGGCAATAACCCCGAAACCAAGTACGCTCTCCTTTTTCTGGTACGGTTCTTTCAATATTGGGTGAGTTCAGAACATTCACAATATCTTGAGATGTGCTGATCTCAACCTATCTTCTTCTCAAATGTTCGCCTCGCATTTATCAGCTCAATAGCTAGCTGCACCCTGGCCCTGCATCTTAGAAGATCCACAGCAAACCTCTCAGTTCTACTGTAGATTTTTTTCCACCCGCCAATTTGGGGAAAGATTGGAACCTTTCAATCCATTTTCAATCCATTCCCCATGTGAAACTTCCGCAGGATCCCAACGCACTCCTCCGGGTCCGAGTGGCAGGCCAGTCGATCTGCACTTCCCGCCTTGCGACTGGGCTGCATCCCATGCAGCGTGCCCTCCAAGACGCAGACGCAGTAGGAGCACTCGTCTCCCGCACGCCACAGCACGGCACCCGCCGCCACCTGTGAAAGCTACGGCTCCAACAGCCACTGGACCCACTGGAATTCAAGGTCAATGAGGTCAATGACTCAATGACCAGAGACATAGATGTTTGATCATCTTTGGAGATCGACCTGCAAAAATTCAAAGTCACTGCAAACAAGCTGCTGTTTTCTTGGAAAAAATGGAGAGCGTTGTCTCCAGACTGGTGTTTTCAGGCAAGAAGTCGCCAAAGTACCTCCGTGGCCGAACGTTGAGTGTTGCCCTCCAATTTTGGCCAGTGATTCAGTGATTGATTATCCGATTATCCACTCAGTAGGGAAAAAGATGCTATGAATGCTATGTTCTTGGCGCAAGTCAAATCTGGATCAGAACAGTTTCCCAGGGAAAGCGGCGGTAGAAACTCCTCAGCCCCATCCCCCAGTCGTCTCCCGCGTTGGGCGTGCAGTTCCACTTGCTGAGTGGATATGTGTCACTATACTACTATACAAATTATATCCCAACTTATGGGAGTGAACTGTACCTCCAAGTAGCTTTTTCCATCATTCATAAAACATTCATACATAGTTCATTCAATTTCCTACTAAAGTAGCTTTCCATTCCAATTTCTATGTTTTCCCCAGTTTTCCCACCCCACCCGGCCTCTTGAGCACGTCCCGCACAAAGGCCTCCTCCGAGCCCATCGACGCGGCCTGCGACTTGCTTGGCATCCGCAGCCCGATGCGCGACAGCACGCCGTCCTCGCAGCGCTGCAGGGCGCGTTGGTAGTGCGCCTGGTAGAAGAGACCGCACGACACGGTCCTGGCGATGAGGGAATCGCCACAGCAGTTGGTTTCGACGATGCTTTGTGGATGTTTGCAGTTAATGGTGTTGATCCCATCCTGGGAGATTCTGATCCATCGAGCGAGTCGAACATCACCATGGAAAAGGCGATGCATATGGAAAGATGTCCAAAGGGACGTGCGCGGACATGTGGACATATGCGATGATAGGGAATCCTCAACTTTTGTAAACACCCAAATATAAACCTTCTAGCTGATGTTGCAATATGCTCATTGATGTTGGCGATATCCCCGTTTTTTGCTGACTCCAAAACCATTCATATTGGCTCCGTTCCTTTTTTTGATGGCCACATCCACTTGTTGGCAGCAACGGGGTTATGTGCCTGAAATTCTGGACAGCAATCGACACTGCAAGTTGGGCCTTTTTGGTGTTCAACCATGCATTTTTGTAGTCAAACTATGAGTCATGGTCCATCATTCTGTGGACTGCTGGAGCTACTTGGGGTTCTGGTGTTATTTGTCATATACACATGCATATGTGCTGAAATAATAGTCTCAGTGTGCAGATGAATAGTAATATAACAACGGTAATGACGACAATATCATCTATACATACATACATATATATATATTATACGATATATATATATAATCCCCCTTGATTTAAGGGGAGAACCCTTACCCCACAATTCTATAAAAATCTGGTTGATGTAATGGCTGGGTGCGGGTATATGTTTATAGAATGGATACTTTTTTGGTTTATATAATGGGAGACCATTATTGTGCTACCTAGCAGACTGGATATGCAAAAACATGTTTTCCCAGTATGTTCTGGAACGACGCAAAAATTAGATGTTGAAACAAAGTAAATTTGATTTATATGTTATGGAACGGGCCGCATCTTGAGGGGGACATTTTGAGATACCTTCAGATGGAAGGCTATATCCTGGAAGGCTATATCCTGGACACATCAACACTGACCAAATCCAACCTTCCAACTTTTATACCATGGTAACCATAGTCCGGACCGCATATATGTGTTTAAAACATTTATATTTTGGAAACACCGATTTTGGGCCTAATGAATCCAAGGAAAAATGTAGCTTTATGTACTGGAATGGGCTCCCCTTTTTATGAAATGGATGGCCCAACAGAGTACCAAAATTTACGGGCTTTTGTTAATTTTCCCAAAAAGTGGTTTGACCCTGGGTTTTCCATTTTATACGGTACATGGGTTGTTCCATTCCATTGGGCTTCAATCAAGGGGGATTATATATGATATTCCATCCCCTGCCCCCTGGCGGCTCCTCCCGGGCCCCGGTCGCGGCAGCTGTTGCATTTCCACCCGCGTTGTACGCAGCACGTCTTGGACGCATCGGTTGAGCTCCGTCAGAACCAGGCGCCTGGCAGGTCTGAATGGGATGAATGGCTGAGATCTCAGGGATTTCATGGGCAATTTACCCCAAGTACCATGGCGCCTGTGTTGGAAAGTACAGATGGATTCAACCGCCAAAAAATGGGCTAAACAAATGACCAACGGATATTGATGGATCCAAAAACAGTTGATGATATATAGTACACCTATACAAATGGTCGGTCCTTTTAAGAGGGAAGATGATATATAAGTGTTCAGGATCAGTTCTGTGGGTGTGTCCTTTAAAATTAGAGGGTTAACAAGCCAAAATGAGCATTCAAGAATCAAGAAGAGGGATTTCACCAACGATGAATATATAACGCAAATGGATTTGTCCCAAAAATGGGGGATACTCCAATGCATGGCAAGTTTCATAGGGCAATCATCAACAACATGAGATTTTAGGGTACCCTATGTTCAGACACAGCCATATTGGGGGCTAGACGGCTAGACCAATCTTTGGGGGATCAATGTATTGAATTTGATATATAATTTGCAAATTAGTGATTTTTTTCAGATGTTCCATTAATTTACATGTCCGAACAATTTGGAATTTTTCCATGGCCCCAAAATTACAGACCTCCACCAAAAGAAATGCCACCAAAAGTGCCCCACCAACCTCCAAATCAATCCAGCGCACCTGCCACATTCCTTGGCCTTTCGGCCCAGCAACGCTAGCTCCAGGGCAGCGGAATAGTCCAGGCTCTGGCGGAAAAAAACATGGAAAATCCATGAAAATCCCCCAAAAAATGGAAGTTTCGCTGGGAAAACCATTGTTTTTATGGCCTATGGCCATTTGGGATCAAAAAGTCGCCTGCACCGCTTGAAAGTTCAGCAGGATCCATTCAGGCCCACCTGCACAAGATGATGAGGATAGTGACTATCCGGTTGAGAGGGTAAACCTACGGTAAACCCATTTGGCAGTGTGTCAAAACCTTGTACCCCTGGTAAACATCAAAATAGCTGGTAAATGGATGTTCATCCCACTAAAAATGTATCTATAGGTATTGATCCATACCCATTTTGAGCCCAAAATGTCAAACTTTGGTCAAGCGGCCTTTTCCCATGAGTTCTCGAACCTCAGTTTGGAAAAAGTTGCAGGACCGCAGAATGGCATGGCCCAGCTGAGTGTCCCTCTGTACCCCCGAATAAGTGTCAACCAATCCATGTTTTTCCGGTTGGCTCCCAGACGGATACACAGGTTGTGTACCAAAAAACTTTTTTTTTTGTCGGCACTGATCCAAGCAACCGCATCAGTGAAGGCAGGCGTGGAGCCAAACATCAAGAAGCCATCCACATGGACCACCGCGATCAAATGCCCCAACTTTTCCAGTGCTTCGTGTTCAAAGCCATCGCGGGTGCAAATGGAGCGGTAGAAACCTGGGATGATTGGCCACAGAATACAACTAGTGAAGCCTAAAGCAATGCACGGATACAGATACAGACATACACATGCAGATACATACATATCAACATATACCTATATGATATATATATATATACAGTATATATATATATGAGCATATACAGGTATATGCATGTATATGCAATATTATCATATATTTGACATCTATAAAATTGCATACTCTTCAACAGAATCTCGGTCCGAAAAGGCCCGCCGTTGCTACCCAAGCCACGTGCGTCTCCTGCGGTCTTCACGCCCGCCTGGGTGCCACTGTAGCGCAGCGTGAAAAACGTCATGGCCAGCAGGGTCCCCAGCATCAACCCATCGTTGAAGCTGTAGAACTTCACCACCAAGGCCATGGCGGCCACGGTGAAAACATCTGAGATGTGGGTGTACCTTGGGAGCTGAGGCTGCTGATTGGGGGCATCAACGGACCAAAAAATTGGATGACCAATCAAGTGGGAAGCTGTTGAGAAACAGATGCAGAAGTGATTCCAAATCTCAGAAAAAAGAACGTCTGAATGCTCTGAGCTTTCTTTGTCATCTTTGAACTCCCCTGTGAATTCACTCGCAGGGAATCAGACCAAAAGCCAAAACAGAATAGCTATGCATAGCTATGCATAGCTGTTGACATGAGGTGCTTGGAGCATATGTCCACAATGGTCTCCTTGGCGAATACCAGGCTCAGCCACATAAAGAGACCCCCTGGCAAGGCCCTGGGAAGACGGGGGACCACGTTGAACACCACGAAGAGGCAACAGGTGGAGCTGAGGATCAGGCCAACCTTGGATACCAATGAAAACCCATTGGATCCCATTGGAATGGGAGAATGATGATTTCACCAACAAAGATGGTGATTTAATGTGATTTTTCATGGTACTTTAATGAGAAATCATGGGATTTTATAGCCAAAACAGCAAACATGGCTAACTCCACGAAGTCAATGGACTGTTTGTTGGGACTGTTTCGTGGGGAAGTCCCCCAAAAAACCAAGGCACTCCAATCACCTTACTGCGACCACCAAGGCGATGGCAGGTCACGTTTAAGGAACAAAGGATGTAGCAGGGAAAGCCGCCGCCACCTCAGCTGTGTCGTTTTTCGCCCTGGACTGTGTCGAAGAGCCAAGGGTTTTCCATTGCCAGTCAGTCGAATTTCCCTTGAAAAATCTATGGCATACTTTGGCAAATGACCTGTTCTACTGGAAGCCCTCAAGTTTGGGAAAGAAAATCATGAACAAGTGTTCTGTCTGTATGTACCATGTTTGTTGCTTCACCCCGTGGAACTAACTCAATGGCCATGTCACAGAGGGCACTGATGAGATTGCTCACTCCGATGCTCCGAAGCTCTTTGTCTAAGCTGAATTCTCGTTCGGTCAACAGTTCCACCGCCTTCAAATCCATCAACCTGAGCAGCGATAACCCAGGTCGATGGGTTTCTTCATGGCGCAATGGTGATAGATCCCCAAACACAGGCAGAAAATTACACCGGCATAGACCCCAGATAGAAAAGGTTGGAACTGATGGTTCCCAACGTGGGAACCAAAGGTTACCCAACCTGCAAACCAGAGGTTACCATTGCAAGGAATTGCCGGTTCCCAGAAGTTAGTTTTCGAAGCTAAGCGGCTTTCATTGTAAGGAATTGCGGGTTCCCAAAGTTTGAAACTCATGGTTCCAGACCTGAAAAAGCACACGTTACCAGTGGAAGGATCTGTTGATTGCAAAAAGTTAGACCTCATGGTTCTTAATGTTGTTTTGTTTTGTTTACTGAGCCGGTAACAGAACCCTGCACAGCACCTTTGCCAGACTTCGCCACTGCAGTCTGGACAGCACCCTGCACAGCACCCTGCACAGCACCTTTGCCACCGCAGTCTGCACAGCACCCTGCACAGCACCCTCCACAGCACCCTGCACAGCACCCTGCACAGCACCCTGCACCTGCACAGCACCTTTGCCAGACTTCGCCACCGCAGTCTGGACAGCCCTGCACAGCACCCTGCACAGCACCCTGCACAGCACCTTTGCCAGACTTCGCAACCGCAGTCTGGACAGCCCTGCACAGCACCCTGCACAGCACCCTGCACAGCACCCTGCACAGCACCTTTGCCAGACTTCGCCACCGCACTCTGGACAACACCCTGCACAGCACCCTGCACAGTACCTTTGCCAGACTTCGCCACCGCAGTCTGCACCCTGCACAGCACCCTGCACAGCACCCTGCACAGCACCCTGCACAGCACCCTGCACAGCACCCTGCACAGCACCCTGCACAGCACCCTGCTCAAAAGTTCGCCACCGAAGACCCCACCTTTGAGAAGTAAGAACCCCTATAGCTTGCCAGCTATCTGGGGAAAAATGGAAAGCTGAACCCGCCAAGCGCAACAAATTCACCAAAAAGTTCGAGAAATTCACCAAATCCACAGCCATTCCCTTCCGTGCCATTCCCGGCCGCCCAGGCGCATCAACAAGGACGCGGAAGCCGCGATGCCCACCATGGCAGGCATGATCTCAAGGATCACCATCCAGTCGATGCGGAAGAGCGCGGACCTGTAGGCGTCCGCCACCTGCAGGTACCTGTGGAGTCAGCAAAATCAGCGCTTTAACCCGGAAAAGTGAGGGATTTGACAAGGAGCTGGAGACTCATGCAGTAAAGAATGGTGGTAATTTTGACCAACCTGAGGGCTATGTAAAAGAACGGATCCAGTTGAGGGCACTGATTAATCCAACCCGAACCCTAAACCGATTTGTGCCATCTGCGGCAAGAAATCATCCCCAGGAATGGATATGGTCAAAGTCCAAAATGATGGCAATGATGGCTCAAGATCTATCAAGTTGTAGCATTTGCCGATCACAAAGACAGACAATTACTTGGATTAGCCTATAGTAGGTAGCTTGTCAAAAAGACTGAAGGTGAGTATCTACTTCAAGCTGGTTGTCCAAAAATACCCAACATCAAAGAGCTATGGAAATCGGGGACCACCTGAGGCTCATACACTGATTATGCATAAATCTCTGTCAACGAGGTGGGATCCTGCAAGTCATCCATGGTGCCAAAACCCTGGTCTCCTGGTGAATCTCCCCAAAAAATGTGAATCTACCCTGCTTTGGGTGGTTGGGTGGGTGCTTATTGTTGACGCATCCCCAAAAAAACCGGTTGACACGGCTGAAGGGCCAAGTCTCCAGACTGCACTCGCTGTTTGTTGGCGCTGGAAACACCAGCCCTTCTCTTGCAGCTCGCTGAGCGGAATGAGCTTCAAGAGATCCAAACAGGTAGGAATCATGCCAACCAGCAGCAAACCTGGGGGCTCTGTTTGCTCCAAAAGACTCAATCTGTCTCTTCTGGATGGGGAGATCTTTGATCTAAAGTTCAAGGTTGAGCAGCTGAAAACTGCCAAACCTGCCAAAATTCCTAGCGGGTTACCGCCCTAACGTCTACATCTTCAAACTGAACAGAATACCATGGCAAAACCACAAGCATCCCCAATTACTTCCCAGAAATGGTACTGTAGGTTTTCTAAGAGATTCTAAGAATCGGTTAATGCTGCACAAGGAAATAGGACCTTCCGCCATGATTTGGCATGTCACAATATCACCCATAAGAAACCAAGGAGCTTAGAGAAATGACAACGGGCGAATGGATTGCCTCTGCAAAACAACGTTTGCAGTTTCAGCGGAGGATGTGCAGCTTGCAATACACCCATAGAATAAATGTTTCCTGATAAGGAAACCATCACCTCTTGGATGTTTTCCTATTTGAGGAGCAACTGAGGGTGCAAATCTGCAAATTCGCCGACTGTACAAGGTTCCATGACTCTAATTTATGACCCGCTGTAAGCCCGCTGTCAGAAGGGAAGAAAAACAACTCCAGGGATTGTCCCAGTTCCTATGATATCAGGGCATGATGAGCTCCAAACAGCTGGCTGGACCAAATTCTCAACCATGTAGAGGTATGGTAAATCATGCCAAGCAAGAGTATTCGCAATAATACACCCCAATTTGGGTACTATCATTGTGGATCCCACGTGTACAGCCCCGTTTTAGTGTTTCCCCAAAAGAAAACTGTTGACGATCAGAATATCCTGCGTTTTGATCATCTATTTTAGTCGCCGGCGAACCCATTCCAGTTCGGGCGGTTCTTTGGAGCCACGTTTCCCTCGGAAAACCTCGCCTCATCCATGGCAAAGAGCGTGAGCCCCAGCAGCACCGCTGGAGCCCACAGCTGCCAGGTCGCGCTGAGGGAGCGGGTGCTATCACCAGTGGCGACCGTCAAACAGCTGGACATCAGAAAGAGCGCCACCCCAAACAGAGCACCTGACGGGTTGTTAGGGGGGTAAAATGGCTAGATATAGGGGTAAAATGACCTATTAAACCCCTACAATGTGGATATCACCTATAAGGAGTTGGAGCAAGTCATTGGAGGGTGGAAGGCCACACCTGTTCAGAAGGTTGATCCATATGGCGTCACGAAAGGTTCAGTCAGATGTGGTACATGCATCATCTTTGGAGGACTGATTTCTAAAGAATTCAATCTGGGGCTAAGCCAATGGAATTTGATTCAGAAAAAAAATGCCAATTTAGACCAATCCGTGTTAAACGATCTCACCACACTTTTCAACCACAGTTTGGTCCGTTTGGCCTCGATCTGTCATTTTCTGGAAACCCTTCAGCCAAAAAAAAATCCAGAAGTGGTAGATCTATCCCCCAAATTATGGCACTAATTGGGAAGATTGGTTTCCAATCCACCGGATATCTTAGGCTGTGCCGTTGAGTGTTTCCCCCAGCCTTTGAGAACAATCAACGGCACAGCACGAAGATAGCTGGCCAGGCCCAGGCGTGTGCCAATCAGCAGCCCCGCACCGATGGTCAAGGTACATACCTTGGTCCGGGGCTGGCATGTTAACTGTGTTGTAGCAGGTTAAAACCATACCCCAACTGGATGTTTGTTGGTTAAATACGGTTTAATCCCCATGTTTGATTGTTTGATATTGTTTGATGGTTATTATCCCATTGTATCCCATGTAATGCTAGTGAAGCAATAATCCATATATTTTGATGGTTTCTACCACCCATCAAAATGGCTAAATTGGGGATGGTTTGCTATTGTTTTACTAACACTACCCCAACTGGAGTTTCGCCTGGGAAGTCATGAAACTGCAGCGGCGCGTCCTTTGGTTTCCTTGTGAAAAAGGTGCACCGACCTTTGGTGGGAACTTCCACTTCCCTAACTCGCATTACAACTTCGTCATTGGGGATTGTAATCATTATAATCCTGACTTCTGATTCTGCGCCCAACAGTCTGTATATGACCCTACCACGGTACTATCTGGATTACAACCCCCAACCCCTCACCTGACACTGCCACGGCCTGACATGAAATTGATCCCAGGAGCAAAGCAACTGGCCAGGCAGGTCGCCTGTAGCTGCTCTGCATCTGCTTCAGGCATCTTGGCAGCGATATTCAAAAACGTGGAGTGCATCATGGGAATCATCTCCTCGGAATTGCAGGAAGCCAACTGTATCACCAGCAACATCTTGACATTGAGACGATGTGGATATGGGCCGGTAATGGCCAGTATGTGGGTATCAGTCCAATTTTGACTCATAGCAAAAATGGAAAAACTCATCCAAGTGAGTGTGGTAAATGTACCTCTCAACCCTTTCCCAAAGACGGCCCAACCTTGCCGGACAATGCCACTGAAACATGGCTCAGTTCCCTACCCCGTCTCCAAGCTGCCAGCATGGGGCAGGAGATGCCATTCTGCACATTGGACACCAGCACCATACCAATCTGGGCGCCAATGGTACTCATAATCCAAATCACCGTGCCATTGGGCGCTGTGGCGGTGAATGGAGTTGCGAAGAGCAAGGTACCTGGGGGGGCCTGGGTTGGGCAGTGGTCGGCTGAGCCGAAGGGATCCCATTTCGAGACATGATATGCCAGTACGTAAATATCAGAATATATATATATATAAATATATAAATATATAAATATATATAAATATATATAAATATATATAAATATATATAAATATATATAAATATATAAATATATATATATATAAATATATATAAATATATATAAATATATATAAATATATATAAATATATATAAATATATATAAATATATATAAATATATATAAATATATATAAATACATATAAATATATATAAATATATATAAATATATATAATATATATAGCTGCTCAAGCGCCTCTTTCACTCCTGCCATATTCTGGGTTTGTCCTCTCTGCGTAGCACGTGTGTGCCTCGCTACCACTTCCTCCCAGCTTTTCCCGGGGGGGTAGGGTTTGGGTCAGCTTGAGCGCCAGTCATTCATTGTTGCATTCTCAGCTGCATCCAGCTGCTCAAGCGCCTCTTTCACTCCTGCCATATTCTGGGCTTGTCCTCTCTGCGTAGCACGTGTGTGCCTCGCTACCACTTCTTCCCAGCTTTTCCCAACATTTCCATCTGCTTCATTCTGTTGAAAAAAAATAATGCCAGGATTCCGCCGGAACTTTCGCCTTGACTAGCACCTGCATGCGTGCTAGAAGACCAGGAAAGGCTGAGGCTAAGGCCAGCACTCGAGCCTTCAACGCACTGGGGAGTTGAGGAAAATAAACTGTAGCAGCTATCTCCTGAAGGTAAACTTCCATGGTCCTTGGTGCAATCCAACGACCCCTTCTTCTCACCAGCTCTGAGTCTTCTGTCAGCATTAAAAGGTATGTTGCTCCTCCTCCGCGGAGGGAGCCTAGGTCAAGGCCTCTGTTGATGCCATTTGAATCATATGGCAGCCCAATCTCACGAAGGATTTGTCGGAACCTCGTTCGCAGCAGCTGTCCGGAAAAAGGCCAAAGCTTTTCATCAGCGCGCTTTGATCCAAATGCCAGTGACACCAGTTGAACCAGATCTTCCGGATCAAGTTTCGACATCTGATGCCTCGCAGCTTTGAAACGTGTTTTTGGTTCTTTGACCCTCAGGAAAATGGAACAACTAGTGTAACCCACATCCTGAGGCAGCACAAGGTCACGTCTGCAAGATTGTAGCACCTCTCCAATGCGACAAATTGCACCCCACGATAAGGCTATCGATCCAGCAACCCATGGCCAGCCCCATAGGATGCTCACCGACAGAATTGCCAGAAGAATCTGAAACGGACATGCCAGGTGATGGCCCCCTGGCTCTTCTCGTTGCCAGCTAAAAGCCAGATCCCAAGCACCCGTCAGAAGCCGCCGAATCGTGGGTTTCGCAGCAGCCACCGCGTTGACCGTCTCCACATAGTGGTTGTATGGTCTGCCTGATGCATACAACTCCCGTCCATAGCTGACTAGCTGTGTCACCATCTTTTCGGGCTCTCTGTATGACAGTTCCAACAGCGAAGGAAAATTCTCGCCTTTGCCAGCCAACCATTCCGCAAAGCACTCCAGTAACCGCTCGCGGTTTGTCCGAGTAACCTGCTCGACAGGTCTTCCACTTTGCAACGGTCGCGACATGCGTTTGGCAGCTCTTGCAAGGTCATCTTTGTTGCGGACCAGATTTCCATGGCTCACTGGGGCTACAGCGACGCTACTAAGCAAAATCCACACTACGAAAAATAGGGGACTACACCTAGGACCCTCGCCAGGGAAACCGAGAGAGGCATCAAAGTCCAAGAGATGCTGATAGAGATAAGCAGGAGGCAGGCTAGAGCTTTGGCGGTGGTGAGGCAAGCTCAAGGCAGCAAAAGGGAGATGGTGTTTGGCCATAAGTCCAAGGCACAAGGAAATCCAATTGCTTGCCCATGTCTTCATGGTTGGTAGCTCTGCTGCTCTAAAAACCTCCTCCTCTGACATCTGGTCAAACCATGATGATCCTTCATACCTGTCACGAACTCTAACATTTCTTGTAGGATCATCAGCAACATTCAAGCGTGTTGGCAGGAAATGAACAGCCAGCATCATGTGAAATGCAAAGGAAATTGCCATGATCTTTCGGAGAAGTGGGATCAGGGCTGCTGCTGAAGATCGCCCTTTGGCGGTGGCTCTTGCTGAAACATGAGAGTCCATCAGCAAACTCACTCTCCCGCCTCCCTTTCTCGCAGCTTGTTTGACTGCTTGAAAAACGCTGGCTAACTCCAGAACGTTGATGTGGGATTTTCCTTTCCATGTCCAACATGAGGTTGTTTTCCAGTCTGACCTTTTTGTCACCTCATTGACAAGAGGAGATTCAAGACCGCCTACCTCGACATGCTGCTCTCGCCTCAATCTCTTCTCAAACCTCAAATGAGCTGCAAACAACTCTGCAATTGCTTCTGCAAGCCCAGGCGTGTAAATTGCTGATCCTTTCGTGAGGGAGCCCTGAATCCTAACATGCTTGTGGTCTCGCGTACATGGCTTGCACAAAGACGAGGTACGCATGTTGCATGATAAAAATCTGAACTCCTTCTGAAAAACCGACCCATATGCGCAGGAAGAAGTGTAGGTCTCTTCAATGCCAAACAAAGTCAACAGAAACCTCCAAGCTTTCAACCAAGCCATCTTTGACCTGCGAGGAGTTTCCAAAAGACCAAAAATCTCCGCCCTCAAAGCCACAAGGAGCAGGATCAAACATGCAAAAGCAAGCCTGTTCCCAAACCACACTTTCGGAAGCTTTCTGTTGTAACCCTGGGGAACTGCGTATGACCTCACCGAAGGATAAGCAGCAGCTGAAAAGGTTGTGCAGGGAGGCTCCAAACAAATGCCCTTCACTCGATGATTCTGGATGAGAAAAATCAACCATTCAACGACCTCCCACTTGACCAGGTCGTACTGTGGGGAGTAGCTGATATCAATGATGGGCCCAACTGTAAAACCTCTTCTGTGCATTGCTTCTGACACAACCCCAGATCCTCCGCAGACTTCAATAAAATCAAAGTACTGTGCAAGAGGCCGGGACACTGTTGCTCCCGTCTTTTGTGGCTCCTCTGCAAAGGTTGCTGTTGCATGGTCCTCTGCAATCTCCTCTCGCTCCAAATCATCGCGAGCGCTTTCTCTGACAAGCTGGTGCTGCCAGGTCTCTAGGTCAACATGACCACCTCTGAAATCCCCTGCTTGCCAAAGTGGTTCTTGCACAGGAGGTTCTAGAGGTGCAACACACACAGCCCCTTTTGCCATAGAGGCATCTGTCGCGTAGAGCCAAGAGTGAAATGGCATCTTCACATCGCTCACAATGATGGGGAGCAGCACCGCAGCTAATGCCAACTCCTCAGCTGCTGCCCTCTTGAGAGGACGTAGTTTCGGCCTGCTGACATCAAGCTCTGTGGCCGGGATCACCTTAAACAGCTCGACCAGCACGGACATCGAACATTTTCTGAAGCAAAAAGATGACACCAACGCACCCAAAAGAGATGAGTGCAAACCATCTGTAGTGCAAGGATATCTACAAGCCATAGCTGCAATCCAGGACAAGGCCAAGCGCTTTGAAGCCGGAGCCCCAACTGGCAAGACTCCACATTGCACATTTTGAGGTCTTGAATCTATCTCTGCTCCAACAACTGTCGCAACATGCTCATCAATGATGTCCTTCTGATCAGAACCTTTCAAACCTTCTCGAAGGTAGACCTTCTTTGCTGCATCAAAGCATCTCCGTGCTTCGCTGGGCTCATCCCGTTTTTCAAGAGAAGAGACAGGAGCAGGGGCTATAGCAAAGTAATCATCAATGACCAGGCCTTCATAGACAGGAGAGGATCGTATCAACTTCTTCGAAAGCAGCCTTCCCTTGTCCTGCAAAAGACCACTGGCCTGCAACAACCCCGCATGAGCACTGATCCCTATCTCAACTCCAAGATGATCCCCCTGCAGCACTGCCTTAAAAGCACCAAAAACAGGTTCATCATGACCAAGGCCAAAACGCATCGGCCTCACACCGTCCAACTCATCTCCATGAACTGTGCGGTCAACCTTCTGTCGCGTCTTGGCTTTCTGCAAATAAGCCTTGTATGCTTGAAACTCCAAAAACTTGCCCAAAGGAAAAGGATGCCAAACAACATTTGCTCTGCTCCTCTCGCTGCTTACTGCTAGCTGATGGTAATAGTCTGATCTGTCAGTAATACAAACCTTCAATCCCATGCCTGCAGGTACAGCAAGACGCCCGATCATGGTGCCTAAGGGTAATGCTGCCGATGGTCCTGGGATACGGCCTTCCCAGGCATTGCGCTCTCGACGGTCTCTAATCTGTCTATCGCATTCGGCTGACTTGTAGTTGTTGAAAATCTTCACCCTACCTGACTCTCCAGTAGTTACAGTTCACACCGGATGAAGCTCAAGCAGCCCCAAGGAATCCCATTTTTGAAACAGCCGGAACACCGTCTCTGGAGGGTCTACCAAAAAATTCGGAGTACCCCTGGACATAATTGGCTTCTCCAGCTCGATGGACTGAGGCTCCTGAAAGGGCATGTAGAACTCCGGTTCCAAAAACTGAAATGCCTCCCAATTGGCTCTGCCCGTCAGTTTCAATCTGTCAGGATTCAAATTTGAAAAGGGGTTGAGCTGAGGATGAAGACTGTTGTCAGGATGAACCACCGCCGGCTTGATGTCCTCATGGTATGGGCTCGACGAAAGACCCAATGCATCTGCTGCCAATGCGAGCTCTTGAAGGCGCGCCATTAACTGCAATTTTTTTCGACCACTTGAAGCCACTTGGATGGGCTTACCATGATCACACGCTTTGATGAGCAGCCGCAAACGCTCCATGGCTTCTGTCTGAAGCCGGTTTGGCTGCCTCCTGAGCAACTCCAACGGTGGGCAAGCACGTGATGAATAACAAAAATTCAATGCACAAATCACCACATGTAATGCTCTGTTGACTGCCGTCTCATACGAGCTGTCTTGTGTTGCTGACCCAGGGCATCCTGCAAACGCTTTCCCATCAGGAATTGGCAAGGGAAACAAAGCGGTAGGGGGGGCAGAAGGCCCGTCCCGATGAAGGCAAAGAGTGGACCCGAGGAATCGGCCGAAGCTTGTTCGTGAGGCCAAAATCCAACGGGTCAATGACATGCACCATGTTTTGAAGGAAAAACTGAAAGCTGGAAGTTCTGCTCCGGTCGGTACTTCACCTCCTTCTTGCCCAGACCCTTCAGATGAATTCCCAGCCAAAGTCTCTTGAAGCTGATAATCAAATTTTTTGGCTCCAAAACCACATCTACGTTTCAGTTGTGGATGTAGGGGCCTCTGTACTTGCTGCGGCATCGCTCTAACTCTGCCACCTTCGAACTGTAGTTTGTCACCACCTCCTCCACCAATCCCAGGGTCCAGTGGGTCCGGAGCTTTCGAGTAACAGCGGTCACTTGGACTTGAACCTACTCCCTCCTTTCCCACTGAACCCAAGGATTGAGTCATGTCTCCGTACTGGAGGCTGCTTGGTTCTGATTGGCTGCATGGTTTCCCTTTCCACCTTTTCCTGGCTTCCTCTTGGGCGCTGGTTTTGCTGAAGGCGCATCGTCGGTTGCGGTCTTCTGATTGCCCAGCATCTCGGACTTCTTGGAGGTCAATAGGTCCGCCTCTTTGAGATACGCCAGAGCAGTGGTGGTCCAGGTCTGTGGCGCCATAGGTGCAAAAGGCCTCTTGGACCCCGTTGCCGTCTGGCCTCTGTTGATCCACAAATTTTGAGGCGGATCGTCCAAAAGGCGGAGGAGCCAAGCCAACTGCCATCTGTTGTTGTCCACGGCAGCCTGCTCCACCATGACCACCGTTAACGCCAAGTGGTCCTTGGCGAGGTCCGTGTCTCCCTTTGCCATTGCATCGAAGACGTGACCTAGTGACCATTGCACCATGCCAAGCTCTCTGTTTTGACCATAGCCCCCATACCTTTCTAGGTAGGCCAACAGCGACACATCGCCAGTCTCTGTAAGATTTGCTGCCAACTTCGACGTAGGGGACATCCTGCGTTGAATGCTTTGACACACCTTGACAAAGAACTGTCCTGAACCTTGTGCCAGTTCCCTCTGCATGCGCTCTCTTGCCGCAGTGCCCTTTACGCCCATTGTGGGAGTGGAAGAGGAAAGGTCTGCAAAAGGATCGGAACCAGCCACGTGGAAGTGAGATACAAGCATTGCCAGCGCTTTGCTCTGTTCCAACAGTGCTTTGGCAACTGGAGAAACATCTCGGTCCGCCTCCATCTCGTCCACTGGTTCCCAAGGTTCGCCATCCAGATTCGAAGGGCCCACAGCAGCTGGCATAATAGGTGCGAGCCCCTTTGTCTTCGGCGGGGGTCCCACCAGCCCAGCCAAGGAACTTGTTGGCCTTAATGGTGGACGGGCCAGCATTGAAGAGATGGGCATAGAAGCTTTCCCAGGTGCCATTGCCCTGAAACCCTCTGCAGTCGACGGAGCCGGAGGAGTTCCCATTTGCTTTTGGATGACTGCTTGCTGAGTAGCCAGATTTGTCAACTGATCTGTAATCATTGGGAGCGCACTCATGACCACCTCCAACTGCTGAGCCAAACCTGCAACTGTCGGCTTCTTCTGACCCTGCTTTGCGCCACTTGGAGCTTTTCCTGGCTCGGTAGTGCCACCAGGATTGGTTCCGGGCCCTCTTGCTCGAGTCCTGGTCTTGGGAGTGCTTTCTGCTTCTACAATCTCCGCTTCGTCTGCAGTGTAAAAGTCTGACCTTTCTCCCAAGTCGGTGTCTATCCAAAGACGGACCTGAGAGAGCAGATCTTGAAAATCTGGATGAGCACCTGGATCTGATACCTGAAACAAATTCATAAGGTCGAACTCCAAATCTTCTCCCATGGGTTGTAAAAGTCCTCCCACCCCGGGGAGGCTCATATCTAAAACCCTCACTGCAGCCAAACCTTCGCCAATGACCAAACTTCCCATTTCGCCTGTCACCCACATTGGCACTTGAAAAACTCTGGAAGGACCAACCAAAGGCTCGGTACCATCTTCTGTTGAAACCCATGCTGCAAAACTCTCTTCCTCGATGACTCCATCTGGAACGGCGACCAAGACTCCCCCTGGCCGTCTCATAAGTATGAAAGCTTGCATCTGATGCTGAAGAGCGCCAGCATCGGGAGGCCAAAGCAAGACCACCTCTGTCGGATCTTGACCTCCATGCTCCACTCCAAGATTCATTGCCACCGATGAGGGGCTGGCAAAGGCACTCCTGCTCCTGCGCAATACACCTCAGCCTCGGCCAAGGACGGGAAGCCGTGGCACAATGTTGTGTCGGACAGCCGTCCGGTAATACGGTACAGGTCTGAAGCTGACCCCACCCTTGTAGGCTCTGACAAACCTGGTGCTGCCAGGATGATGTACACCGTGGGGCGAAGATCAATGGGCAATGACTGTCTGGGTTTCTCCAGACGCCCTGCTCGTACAAGAGATGCCCAATATCCTGACTCCCAAGCACGTCTCGCTCGGTAGTCTGAGGAGTAAGACCCTCCCCGCAGCTTTGCACACAGGCCCAGTAGACGCCCAGGACAATCAGGAAGCCTCTCAGCAAAAGAATTGTAATCCCCAAAGGCAATGTGGCTATTTTGGCCTGATCCACCTGCTGTCCCACTTGTTGGCTCTGATGCCTCTTCCTCCTCCGCAATGAGCTCCCACTCAGCTCCTGTTTTGCCGCCGTTTTTCCCCTCAATAGCCAAAGTAAGCCTATTGAGAGCCTGAACCAGCCTGTCCACGGCAGGGTCAGGATTGCTCATAAAGAGCAGGGCGATAACCCTGAAGCCGACTCCTCAAGTTTGATGCAGCTTGCTGGGCAAGGATGACAGGAGAAGGTGACAGGGTAAGCGGTGGAGATTGGTGAAGCCAAATCCAAAGGCAAAGCAGGAGGACAATTCCACAGAGAAATCCAAGGATGAAGGCACAGAGGATAGCAGGGATGGAGGACCCTTGACAGTGGGCTGGGCAGCCTAGTCCCCAGAAGTTGGTGGCCAAAGCGTCCCTGGCGAGGGTACCCAGCTGACTCACTACAGCTAGATTCATTCAGCTTGAGCGCCAGTCATTCATTGTTGCATTCTCAGCTGCATCCATATTATTATATTATATCCTGTACTATATTAAATAGATTTGTATATATATATATATATATATCTATATATATAATTATATATATATATGATAGTCCAAACGCGCTTTGCTCTTCCAAAGCAGTTGGATCAAGTTCTCGCACTCTGCAAGACTTGTTGTACAAGACCTTGCAGGAGAGGCACCCAAACGGTGCCTGGAACAGAAAATCTTGACGATATTGCTGCATTGCTTCACAAAAGCCCGTGAGGTTTGACCCATAGGACTAAGCGAGATGGAAACATCGCATTCTTGGGGACTTTGGACCTCAAGAAGCTTGCAACAGACTCAAACTGCCCAGCTTCCCCCGTCTCTGACCTTCAGTAGCTAGTGACTCTGGGTGTGCCCTTTAAAGCTTTCCAGACAAGGGAAAATCGAATCACTATATATATAAGTTTTGGAGAATGTTCCATTCCATTGGTTGGACAGTCTCGGGTCTGTAAAGGTACAAATGCTTAGAGGCTTCTTCGAAGCAAACAAATGACATTTGACCTGATTGTGACCTGATGCTATTTACGCAGTGTCACTGTGATGTCACTGTGCTGCAAACCATGTTGCTAGCATGTTCCATGGGTGACACGGGTCATCGGTTCTTGGCCGCTGGCCGAGACTGATTCGGCTCTAAATCGCATAGGCGGTCTGTACATGCTGCTCTTCGTCAACTCCAGTCTCTTCCGTTTTCTGTGTGATTCGAATCTGTCCCAGAAGCCTCAGGCTGACTCAGGGTCAGGTGTCAGGGAGGCGTCTTGAGTGTACTTGCAGGTCATGAACATGAACAAAAAAAAGACACACAACAGCAAAGAACAAAGCTCAAGTATCCCAAATCCCTTTTGCTCTTTGTACATAGTGTAATTTTAATTCTTTGTACTTTCCGATCTTGTGGCCCTCTTGGCAGACCAACAAAGCTGCACTAAAAAGAAAGCCTTCAGGTATCTCAGGTTTTTCTGTTCACCTCAAGGTTTCCTTACTACAAACATCTCCAAACTCTGTGCAGAACCTTCCCGCTTGGCTCGTTTGTAAGCATCAAACAATCTACCATTTTGTGCAGTTTGTGGTGCTAGTCCCACAATAAGCCATCCAAAGGACCAGGATGGTTGTTCGCAGAAAGACATCAAGCACTTTGGGAAGAAACAGGATTCTGACTACCTACCATGTAAGGGTTCCAACAATTGGTATGTATTATGTATCAGTTTTGGGATGTCTGATGCGTCTATTGGATTTCAATTTTGCACTGTCAGTGTTGCAACCAGTCGATCTTCAAAATAATTATCGCCATGGCTCGACAAGATGATGAACACAATCATAGAACAAGCCAACACCCATGCCACGATGACCAGCAAACACACCAGCTGTGCCAATAAAGCAGTTCCAAAGAGATCCTCTTCACAAACTCCTGCGCCTGAGCCTGCCGAGACCTGGAGCACGAAATGCGAAAATGCGAACACAATTCAGCTGCACCAAAGATCCAACACGGGGAGGAAATTTATGGGTACCCAGTGGCAGACTTTCACAAATCATGCAAACGACTTCTTTGGAACTCTTTGAAGTTCCAGTCGGAAACCATGTACCTTCTTGTCTCTTCCTTTCCTGGCTCAATGGGACCAGAAAATTTGCCTCCCAACATCTCCTGACTCCTGACTTAGCCGTATCATGTCTGTTTTCTGCCACGCCTGTCAGGTTTCTGTGGAGGGGTGTTGGAGGAGGGTGTAACAGCGTCCTGCTGCCTTGCGTTCATTCCAACACGCTCTTGATGCTACTCTGTAACATCTTTCTCAAGTAACACCAAAAGACTCATGAATGGCTTTGGGAATGAAGGCACTTGGAATGGCAGGCGTGGAGAAAAAGAAAGCATCTTTCCATATCAGAGAAACATTGTGGAGACGCGCGTTTACAGAGGACTGCAAAGGACTGCGCATTGTTTTGGGCCAACTTGAGTGCCTGTGCACCAGGAGTCTAAAAGCAAGCACATCGTCCAAATCCTACGTGCCTCAGGTCATCGTGCTCAAAAACTTGTTCAGGCGCCACCTTCAATCCCAATTAGGCATTTCTAATCATTTATATATATATCTATTTTCATCTATTTTGACTCTTCAAGGTAATGGCGAAGCTAGCATAGAGTGACGCATTGCTTTCAATCGGATGGCAGGTAGAAATAACGGGGAGGGGCAGCAGCTTAGTTCACCCTGCAATTATGTGACAATCAGTGGACTTGCACAGCGTGCATGTCCTAGAATCTCTTGCACCTTCAATTCATACTGAGTCAGAATGGATGACTGATTCTCCGAAGAGCCAATTTTCATGAAACGTTTTTTTTTCGAGCTACCACCCTTCGACAAAGTATGGTCCTCTTTTGGTTGGCATCTGCAATCTTTCAATCTCGTCTAGAATACCAGGTACTTGCTCAATACTTGCTATGGACAGCGGGATGAACATGCATAGCCGGCCATACTTTTGTGAAAGCCATCCAGGTGCATTTGATCAACAGAACTTGGATGCCTGTGTGCTGGGGTACACATGTGCTAAAAATGCTGTGGGCTACAGATCCAAAAACCAAACACGACTGTTGCTACACAGTGACAACACTAGTCTTCAGTCCTTGCAGTTCCAACCATTGCTTCCATGGAAATGGTTCTCTGAATGGCCCCAGTCAAAGAGCACTGCAGCAAGACCGCCCCAGAAGCCGCATGCACCATGCACTGAGCTAGCATCCAACGGGTCGTCGATCCTTGGATTCCGCGCAACTTCCGCACTCCCTGTGACTCTGCTTCGTCTTCCGCGCACTAAGGTAGGTCATCAAGAGTAATATGGACAACAAATCCTGGTTAATCTATGCCAACCAAGTTTTTGCATGCAGAAGATGTGTTTTTGCTTCGATGTTGATTCTGTTTCAGAGCCGACAAACAATAACCCAGCGGGAAGCTTCTCGAGAAGAATGAAGCACGCGTGCAGCAATGTGTGTATGCATGTATGCGTGCGTTGGTAAGCATGGATGCGTGGATACAGGTATGCATGTATGGATTATCGAACGAAGTTTAGAAGTCAAGCTTCCGACAATATGGACAAATGAAAAGCAGAGATGGGAAGAGTCAGAGAAGAGAAGAGAAGAAGAAAGAAGATCACAAAAGAGAAAGTCTCAGAAGAAAGAAGATCCAGGCGCGCGAAAAGGTAGGAAAGTCGGAAAAGTGCACGCCGTTGTGGCGCGAGGCGCATTTGCAAGTGAAAAAGCTAAAAACAGCTCACGTTCGGAGCACTTTTTGAAGTTGAGATGTCGAAAAAGTGCACAGCGTTGTGGCACTTCTAAGTCAAAATGTACAAAACACACCATGTTCGGACCACTTTTGGAAGTTGCGATGTCGAATCGAAAAAGTGCACGCCGTTATGGCGCAAAGCACATTTCGAAGTCAAAATGTACAAAACACACCATGTTCGGACCACTTTTGGAAGTTGCGATGTCGAAAAAGTGCACGGCGTTGTGGCGCGAAGCACATTTCGAAGTCAAAATGTTGAAAACACCACTTGCTCGGACCACTTTTGGTCGTTCTGATGTCGTTTCGCGTGGCAGGCGCACGGGATTGTGCACCTTGTCAAGAGTGAGCAAAACGTGAGGGTTTTGTGGCATTTTCAAAAACGATGGCAAGCGTGGGACATTTGAAGAGGATCTGCAAAAATGCATTTTCCGTGGCAGGCACAGTACAAGAGACATGTTCATCAGAGCTGATAGGAGGTCCGGGCGCTGATTTCCTGGGAGTGGTTGCATTTTGGAGCATCAGATCTTCAGGTTTGCTGAGGTGATTCTGCGTGACAGGTGCAGCACTTCGTATGACCCGGTATCACTTTTTCGTGGCAGGCGCAGTAGCTTAGACAGGCTGAGTCGAAAAATCGCAAAACGGATTGGCATAGGGCCGTCAGCTCTGCACTCAACTTTTCATTTTTGAAGGAAATCTCGCCGAATTGCTTCGTTTTTGATGTTGTCAACTCAAAAAAATGAGGAAGTCTCGCAGAATTGCTTCGTTTTTGATGTCGTCAAGTGCAAAAATTGAGGAAGTCTCGCTGAATTGCTGCGTTTTTGGTGTTGTCAAGTTCAAGAACTGAGGATGTCTCGCAGAATAGCTTCGTTTTCCAAGCTTGCAGATAGATAGAGACGACAGACAGACAGACAGACAGACAGACAGACAGACAGACAGACAGACAGAGAGAGAGAGAGAGAGATAGAGAGGGAGATAGATAGATAGATAGATAGATAGATAGCTAGCTAGCTAGCTAGCTAGATTGATAGATAGATAGATAGATAGATTAGGTAGTCAGATAGGTAGGTAGATAGATAGACAATTACAACTACAACAACAACAACAACAACAACTACCACTACACTACACTACACAACAGCTACAACTACAAATATACTACGCTACATTACACTACACTAATTACATCTAGTTACACTAAACTACACCACACTACACTACACCACAACAGCAATTACAACAACAACTACTACCACAACTACAACTACAATTACAACTACACTATATACTCTACACTAATTAGACCGCAGCACGCTACAACTACAAAAACAACTACAACTACACCCACACTACATCAGACAACACTACACTACACTGATTACATTGCATTACACTACAACTGCAACTACAACTGCAGCTGCAACTGCCACTACAACGACAACTACCACTACATTACACTACACTTAAGACGTTCAAAACTAGCGAGAAGCCCAAAATCAAGGATTATTTTTTTAATAGCGTTTATGATTTTTTTATGAATTCAATATATGGTTTTTTAATGAATTAAATTTACTGGTATATTTCATTTATGTTGTTTTTATGATTTCTGGTTTCAACATATGTGTTTGCTGCATTTTGCAACACTTGGAGGCTGGAACCTTGCCAAAACCCTTGGAAACCATAAAGAAATCATTAAAAAATAAAAAATCATTAAAAAAAACATAAATTTTATATAAAAATTATGATTTTTTATGTTTCCACCTGGTTTCCTGCCAAAACCTTCCAAAACTAGCAAAAACTGCTGGAACTCCATCATTTTGCTTGGTGAAACCTTGAAAAACTAAGGAAAACCATTGGTTTTGCTGCATGTTGCACCACTTGGAGGCTGGAACCTTGCCAAAACCCTTGGAACCCATCAAAAAATCATTAAAAAAACGCTAAAAAATCATTAAAAAAAACATAAATTTTATATAAAAATTATGATGCTTTTATGATTTCCACCTGGGTTCCTGCCAAAACCTTCCAAAACTAGCAAAAACTGCTGGAATTCCATCATTTTGCTTGGTGAAACCTTGAAAAACTAAGGAAAACCATTGATTTTGCTGCATTTTGCACCACTTGGAGGCTGGAACCTTGCCAAAACCCTTGGAACCCATCAAAAAATCATTAAAAACTCATTTTAAAAAAACATAAATTGCATTCATAAAAATATCATTAAAAAAATATTTTTTGAAACCATAGCTCTGTCGCTGACGCGAACGTCCTAACACTACACTACATATACTACACTACACTACACCACATTACATTACACTACACTACACTAATTACACTGCACTACACTACGCCTACAACTACAACTACAGCTACAACTACAACTACCACTACACTACACTACACTACACATACTACACTACACTACACTAATTACACCGCACTACGCTACAACAACAACTACACTACACTACACTAGGAACACGGCCTTTAGAAGGCCGTAGTGTTTTTGTGATCAACGAGGTGTCATGGATGATGTTTGATGTGGTCGTGCCAATAGGATTTTGTTTGATGTGTTTTTAAAGGCGAGAAACCCCTTATTCTGGTGCATAAAATAAAAAACAAGCATTTCGCCAAGGCGAAACTATCATTTTTGATGTTTCTCAGAACTCCCCAACTAATTCGACCTGTAATGGTTTGATATGAGTTTAAAGGCCAGAAACCCCTTATTCTGGTTCATGAAATCAAAAAACAAGCATTTCGCCTAGGCCAGACCACTTTTTTTTGTATTTCCACATGTTATGTCATGATGAAAATGGCACAGCCTGCCAGATGACCTTGCAACCGACCTGGATTTCCACATGCAACCTTGTCACGTATAAAGTCTAATTCCTATACGCGCACAAGTCCAGAGAACTTACAGGAGCGTAGCATGACGTATCAGTTAAAGTACCGGAAAACTTACAGGAGCGTAGCATGACGTATCAGTGAAAAGCACCAGAGAACTTACAGGAGTGTAGCATGACGTATCAGTGAAAAGCACCGGAGAACTTACAGGAGCGTAGCATGACGTATCAGTGAAAAGCACCAGAAAACTTACAGGAGCGTAGCATGACGTATCAGGTAAAAGTACCGGAAAACTTACAGGAGCGTAGCATGACGTATCAGTGAAAAGCACCAGAGAACTTACACGTGCGTAGCATGACGTATCAGTTAAAAGTACCCGAAAACTTACAGGAGCGTAGCATGACGTATCAGTGAAAAGCACCGGAAAACTTACAGGAGGGTAGCATGACTGTATCAGTTAAAAGTACCGGAAAACTTACAGGAGCGTAGCATGAACGTACCAGTGAAAAGCCACCAGAGAAACTTCAGTAGTGTAGCAAGACGTATCATGTGAAAGCACCGGAGAAAGAACTTACAGGAGCGTAGCATGACGTATCAGTTAAAGTACCGGAAAACTTACAGGAGCGTAGCATGACGTATCAGTGAAAAGCACCAGAGAACTTACAGGAGTGTAGCATGACGTATCAGTGAAAAGCACCGGAGAACTTACAGGAGCGTAGCATGACGTATCAGTGAAAAGCACCAGAAAACTTACAGGAGCGTAGCATGACGTATCAGGTAAAAGTACCGGAAAACTTACAGGAGCGTAGCATGACGTATCAGTGAAAAGCACCAGAGAACTTACACGTGCGTAGCATGACGTATCAGTTAAAAGTACCCGAAAACTTACAGGAGCGTAGCATGACGTATCAGTGAAAAGCACCGGAGAACTTACAAGAGCGTAGCATGACGTATCAATTAAAAGTACCCGAGAACTTACAGGAGGGTAGCATGACGTATCAGTGAAAAACACCAGAGAACTTACAGGTGCGTAGCATGACGACTCTACTTACCCAGCAAGTTCACATGAACGTTTATACCTGCCCCACCCCACCCCACCCCACCCATGTCTGCACGCACATACCGGCACACACAGAGACGACTCTACTTACCCAGCAAGTTCACATGAACGTTAATACATGCCCCACCCCACCCCACCCCAACCCCCCGATGTGCACGAAACACCACGGCCTTCTAAAGGCCGTGCTCCCACTAATTACTCTACATTACAGCTACAGCTCCACGACACTACACTACAACTACAGCTACAACTGCAACTACAACTGCAACTGCGCTACACCACACTACATCCAGCAGTTGTGGTAAGGTGACCACTGCAACCATTGCAACCACTCCAAGAAACACAACTCCAACCACGTGTCGGTCCATCAGTGGATTCGCTCTGCCATCCGTGATTCACAACAACCAACCTCTCCTATAGGTTTCCTATTTTTGAAACGCCACCGCCTTGTGCGGTATTACTGGTATGGAGAAAGATGTATGCATGTATCTGTATGGCATGTATGTGTGCATATGTACCATCATACAAGACATTGCTGCAAGGGCAACAGTATTGTCGTTGATGGAGCCAAATTATCCTGCTTGCAGGCAAGGGTCTGGAACTTGATCAGGAGCATGGAAAATGCTTGGTAGACCTTGACATATTTAAAATCACTGAATTATCTGAATTGCTTGATGGACAAGCAAAACACATGTAGACCATGTAGGAAAACATGTAGGAAATAAGAGAAGGCAGCGAAGGCACCATCCTCCGTACGAGTTCTGCCGAGTTCTCAATTCTCTCACTGGGATCTCTCCTAGTTCACGATATTTCACGATCAACCGTTAACTGTTCTTCTCGCCTCTGAGGCTTTCCTGTGATTTCCCAGATCCGGCCATGCCAGCTCAACAGATTTGGAAAAGGCTGATCAATGTATATCACCTTCTCAGCATTGTTAAACCGGCAAGCGTACAGTTTCAATCACTCTGAACGATTGACAATTGTTTGTTCAAAAGGAATGGGCCCGCAAAGCAGCAGAAAAAGATATTGCCTCGGGAAGGATACACAATATGACAAACCTGGCTTCGAACAAAAAATTACGGCTGAAGCAAATGTTTGCAGACGCACCCGCCAATGAAGCACGCAAGAATGGCACTGGAGCAAGTCATGTTTCCACATCCAGCAGTTATTGAGACCAAGCCAGCCTTAGGGGGGCATACAAGGACTGCTTCCATGAAATGGAGGCAGCAGCGTGAATCTACCACAAGAACATACAAGGACCCTTCTCTTCTGGCTGAAAATTCATGTGTTAAAATCTCTGGCGTGTGGACTCAGTCAAATACTCCAGCTCAAAGTGACGCAATATCCAGCTGGGGACAAGTTTTTTCTGATGCCGTAATTTCCCCGGACTTGGCTTGGTAAATTTCCACAAGTCGTGATTTAAAAAAACCGTGTGTTCTTCTTTGTTTTTCTTCATTACCCCCCCTTTGATTGTTTGTTTTCCTGTTAGCTTGCTCGTAATTGCAAGTACAGCAAAGTGAGTTCATTCAGCCGAGGAGCCAAGATGCCATTGCACAAGCCGCACACATCATATTTTCTCGATATTACCTTGGTTGTTTGCAATGGCCTTGAACCTCCTGCAGTCACCTGCAGATTGATGAAAATCGGCAAAGAAGCAAACTGGACTTTTCCGTGATATTCCACTGGCACCACTGGTCTGTTTGCACACTCCCTTCAATGAGGAGATAAAGATTCGCAGTGCCCAGTGCTGCATAATCCTTCACGGCTACATTGCAGTGAGAAGAGCATGGCCTTTGTGTCCCTGCAGCGGTGTGAGTTCCCTCATGCCTCTGGTATGTCTGACCGCGCAATTGGATTCCATGAGTGACTATAGTGGCCGATAATTAGAGTGGACCTAGAGTAGCCTAGATTTGCCTACAATGGCCTACGAGTCAAGAGTGGCCTGTTGTGTGTGTGTAGTGGCCTATAGAAGCCTAAAGTGGCCTATAGTGCCTACAGTCGCCTAAAATCACCTAGAGTGGTGCAAAGTGGCCTAGAGTGCCCTATAGTGGTCTAGAGTTGCTTACGGCCCATAGTGCCCCATAGGCCAAGAGTGGCGGCTGCGGCCTTGTTCCTGTAGCTTTGACACAAGACTTTGCCAACTTTGCCAAAGCTACTAAACGAAGCAGGAAGACGGTGAGGCCACCAGAGGATCCTCCAGAGTCTTCATGCAAATTACTTCGAAGTCAGAGAGAAGCGCAACGTACTGCAGATTGCAAAGGATGCAAATCCTATTGCAACAGATTGTACTTTTTGAAGACTCTAACTGAAGATCTGATCAAGATCCAAGAACTTGGACCTGGACTTATCATTTGGCTCTTCTCCAAAGTATTCTTTGGCGGCTCATCCAACATCCTAATAGCATCCACATTGTTCCCTCTCTCCTGCCAGAACAGTGTTCATTGCCACTTGGGCGGCTAGTGCAGCAGAATCCTTGCTGTGAAGTGATAAGGTCGAGCCAGCGTTGAATCCCAGCCAGCCAAACCTTGGCAGCCAAGGGCAAGGGCCAAGGGCAAGGGTTTCAAATGTTCCAATTTTCGGATTTGGAGCTAAACTCTTCAATGACGTGTGACGTCCTTGTACACAGAATGATACAGGAGCCGAGATTGAGTCCAAGTGGCCACAAGATCAGCGTTCCCAACACAACTAGAGGCAAGCTGTGTGGCTCAAAGGCTTTTGGATCCTCAAAACGACCTTTCCGAGGCCCCAAAACAATAACTCCGCTCAAAGCACCAATGCCACCGGTCATGTGGACCACCATGGATCCAGCGAAGTCTGTGAATCCAACACCTTGGGCTCAGAACAGCCCCGTGCAGGATATGTTCAAGTGAGAGGCCTCTGAGAGGCCTCTGAGAGAGACAAGATATCAGCGTTAACCAATGACAAAGCGGAAGTCCCGTGTCCACAACCAACGGTGGTGAATGCATGTGATGACGTAAGTGGGTTTTGAACCTACTTATCTGTAAAGCCCAGGGTGCAAACGCTGGCCGAGGGTGCCATTTTCCCACCTCCCCAAAACTTGGCCATTCACTACAGGGTTGTGTGTGTTTTTTTCGCGTTTGCTGGCGCTGTGTTGATGGTAACTGGTTGTTACCTGATCAACAAAAACCTAGTATTTCGGAGTGTTCTTGCGTGCTGACACTGTTGATTGTTGTGGAGAAATCTAATAAGCATTCACACCAGTCACACCAGCGTCTTTTTTGGTTTTTTTTTAACACCATCAACTACAGCAGTCTTTGCTCTCTCAAGCACCATGTCACGCATGCTACTATCCGAGCAAAAGACAGACCTGCTGCCTTGCTCGTTTGAATGCAGGTTGTCAAAGATGTTCTTTGAATGACACGGCGTCACTGGCATCACTGTCCATTGTTAGCTCAGCCAAAGTCAGCCGTGCCTTGAAAGGTGGAAAGCCAACCACCACCCCAGGTCCATGCCACCACACAGGGGTAGATGATGGATGTCATCAGCAAGGAATACCACATATAGCTGCCTTGCTCGACAAAGGCTCGACAAGGATGTGGGTCAACAAAATTAGTGGTAGATCCGAGCACTTTTAAAGAAACTCTGAGTATTGAGTGTATTTCCCTACTATCCAATTTTTGCAGGCTATAAACTCAAAAGTTACACAACACTGTTCCTCCGAAACGGTAGGGTGGTCGCGCCCTAGCACCATCGCATCAAATAGGTTTCTTCAATTTGCACAATGTGAGAGCACTAGCTTTAAAATTACTCTTCCTACCAAAATCGCGCCTGTCTTGGCTCTTTCTGCAACTCCACCACTGACAATGGTGACACAAGTTGTGCAAAAGATCCACTGGAAAAAGCATTGGACGAGCCGGCTTACACAACCTGGGCTCTCGTGCAGAATGGATCTGGCAAAACCTGAACATCCCTCAAGATGCACAGGCCACAATTCACTCAGCATTTCAAAGTCTCATTTTCAAAAGGGAATCAACGGAATCAAAGCTTGCGGTGTCAGCTTGCATGCATGGAAAATCTACGAAAATCTCTCCAGGCAAAAAAATTGTAAAGCAGGCAACTGCCATCTGCGCAGCTCTGACCTGCACTGATACCCTTGTCATTGGCTAGCAGGAAATCGGAACCAGCAAAGCCTGTCCTGGGTACTGCGTGGGCATCATGCGTGAAAGTTAGAGATGATGGCAACTCAGGAACAATTTTTCAAGCGTCCCTTGGCTTAAGGGGACGGTTTCATGGCAACTGTAGGTTAGTGTTGGTGTGGACATGCTCAAGAATGTTGCCTTACGTAAGGGTGAGGATGATTATGCATACATATATATATATATATATATGTATATATATATATATATATGTATATATAATATGTATGTATTTATGTATTTATGTATATATATATATGCATATATATATATATGTGTGTATTTATGTGCAAATATATATATATGTGTATATGAAAATATATATATATATGTGGTCCTGTGTCTTGTGTTCACGCCCCCCCTCCCCCACATATGATATGGGGGTTGCCTCCCCCACCCTCCCACCCCCCACCCACATCCACAGCGAGGGAAGGGATACGTACACATATGCATAGACACGTACATATACATACTGTATACATTTGCACATATACATACTACATACGTATACACACGCATACGTATATATATATACTACTTACATATATACTTATATATATATATATATATATCACCTCAAGCATCTGTTTTCTGTCCAGTGCTGCGCGTTGTCAAAAGCTGGTGGTGAGAAGGAGCAGGCTGCATTGCTTTTATCCACGCGCGTCTCTTTGCAGCGCTGGAGATTGTATGGCTCTGCAGCATGTTGAGCACCATCCACCAGAGAAATCTTCCCAAAACTTCCATCCGTAACGTTCGTCTCTTTTACACTTGGGAGAGTACATGCCAAGCCCGAAGGGGAAAATTGGCACGAAGAAAAGTTTCTGCTTTGCAAACTACCCCAGTAAAGGAGTTGGCAACAGTGAAGACAGTCACCCTGCCTTACCTGAAACTTTTTTGAGGTACACGGAAGCACCTTCTTCCTGGACAAAATGTCCATAATCATCCTATTTGCCCATCTCCCTCTACGCTGGAGTAGAACACCTTTCTCCAGTGTTTTGATCAAGGCATGTTTCTGTGTCAGCTCTGATTGAAGCCAGTTCCAAAGGTTGTGCACCAGTGATTGGAGACAGCGGCAATTCCATCAAGATTTGGCAAAATCTGTAATGCAGGAAATTGCCACTCATCGGCCATAGCTTCTGATGTATTCCAAAGGTCCCAAAACATCTCTAGGAATCGCACCATATGAGGCAGGTCTTTCTTGACAAACAGCGCCTTGCAGCTGAGAATCAAGTCTTAGGGTACCTTGTAGATAGCAAGCCAAAGGGTAAAGTCATGTCTCCATCAGAAGGTAAAAATAGGTCGGCACGGATCGCCGATCGCCGCTCGCAGCTCTCCAGCCCGTGGTTGCCTAGCCCAATCAAGGCGATCACGCCTGCAAAATGATCCCGCCCCCAAGTGATGGAGGTGGAAATGGCCAATGCAACAGAGCCCAGCATGGCAACTGAATGGCATGAAGGTTCATGCCGATTCCAAAAATAGCCAAAATCACATGCCCCTTCAGGAGTCTGCGGAGAGCAGGGCGCCAGTTTGTTACAGCAGTTATCGATTCAGCATACTTGCGCAGTTCTTCCCACAGTCATACCAGCTCTTCCAAAGCGCACCAACACCAGGTCTATGTCACCAAAGGACTGCTGATGACATCCAAGCATGCCAAGCAGGTCCAGCCCTAGAAATGTGCTCCTGATAAAGATTTTTTCCAGCAGCTTCTCACTTCTGTGCTGGGATGCAAGCTGTACCGGTCTTCCAAGGGACTGGCAATCTCAAAATCCTCTATGTAGCCATTGACTTCTCCCCAGGGGTGCAAGGACATATTGGCATGGCTCTACCCCCCGACTACAGCAGGCAAAACCACCGACGGAAATCCACAGCACCGAGGTTAGGGGAGCACACAAGGCACGCACCCGGCAACAGACACCAGTAATCCAGAGAGAGAAGGAGAAGGCTGATGCATGATGAAAAACCACAACAGAGAGCAAGGCACATGCCGGGAAAGGCTTGATGGAGCGAAGCACGAAAATGTTGGAGCTGGGAATACTGAAAATCGACCAAAGGCCTTTTACTTGGAAAACTGAGGTTTGCATCAAAATCAAACTGCTGGCCTGCATTACCACTCGCCTGCAAAGCAGGAGAATTGACTGACGAAAAAATCACCCGTCATGGAAATGCAAAGTAGCTGATCCTAGCATGCGCAAAGCAAAACGCGGCCCATCTCCTGTTTTCAGCAGCAGTGACAAAAGAAAAATGGGGGAGGGGCCGTCAACATCCCATTCCTCCATGCCAAAAGAACCGTAAATTGGACGGATCTCAGTGTCTCTAGCCGGGTTACTTGATGTGTTCCAGCGTGACGGGGCAAAACGGCAAGTCAGGTGAATTGCAGCTGCTACGGCTGTAGCTCCCCAAAAAACCATCACGTAGGTGGCAAAGGCTTCTGTAAGTGAACCCTCATCCTTCTCGGCCAAAAAGTAGGGTATCCACTCCACTGCATGAGCCATAAAGTCATACTCGAGAGATGCCAATGTCCAGAGGAGGGACGCAAATGCTTCTCCAGACACAAAGATGCAGCTCTGAACAGCTATGCAACTGCTTCTCATTGAAGAGCAATGGAGATAGCCTCGTCTGCACGCAAGTAGAGGCACTTTGCTCCCCCGGCTCAAGCCACTGCTCCAAGACCGCCTCGGAAGCAGAAGAGTCCACGAGGAGCGGCCCCTATACTGCCGCACCCAGTAAAACTGTATTCTTGTGTAGAGAGATCCCTCACAGCGGAACTCTAAGCAAACAACGCCCCTGTGTAAAATGGTCTAGGTTTCCCAGATCCCAGCCAGAAGAAGCCAATCGCTCTAAACAGCACAGAGAAATGCAGCATACAGTGACGAAAGAAACAACCCCGGCCAAGTGGTAGAGGATGAAAAGGACACCCACCTCCTATATCTTGCTAAACACATGACTGTGCGCTGTTCTTGTTGCCTAAGGTCACGGGCACTACGGTGGTTGCAATGCATAGAACCTGGCCAAGGAGGTACACCACATCACGCCCCGCAGGCACAGAGAAGCACCAGACGATTCTCTCCTCCAGCAAACAATAACTCAAATGCCACTGCGTGTGTGCCGCTGATGCAAAATGTTGCCCCCGCGCGGCTAAGCCTGCATATACTCAGACTATCGACGTCATGCGATGGAAATTGAAATCTGAACCAAAAAATGCAGCACCCAGTTTGGCCAAAAGGGAGGTACACGTAGGGCGAGGCTTGCCGCCGACCAAAAAAGCATTGCCGCGGTTGCGTAGCAATCAGAGACCTCCACCAATAAACGACTGGCCAATGGCTATCGAACAGTCCGAGGAGGTATACTACCCTCAGATAGAGGCTCGGCCGGTACAGGCCGGTAAATCCAGCGCCTGGAGTATTGCCCGTTATCAAGCCCACAGACCACAGAAGGCAAAAAGGATGAGTGTAGGCCATGATAGGGCCACTTGAGAGCCAACTGTAGGATCTCAAAGACGCATACCACATACTGCTCCTACAGAGAAAAAGATTGAACATAGCTGCAAAGTTCCCAGTAGTGAGGGCCAACGCAACGCCTACCAAGCCACTCTCAAATTTGCAGACGCACCTCCTTGAGCTGGATTTTTTTTCGACAGCCCACAAAAAACGTGCAAAAAATTCAGTTTTTTCGGCCTGGCTTCCTCACGAAAGAATCCGCCACACCGTCCGACCTAATCAAAGAAGCCACCTGAGCAGTTGGACAAGGGTGTTTCACGGTGGCTCCCTCCTCAAAGATTCATCCAAGATCCATCGACCGCCACAAACCATAACTCACCGCAATGCAAATAAAAAACAGTATGGTGGGATGTACCACTCGCCATCTGGCGGCGAGAATCCAGAGGGCATCCTATCGTGGACGCTTGTAAAACATCAAGACAAGGAAAGAAGGTCGGTGTCGGAGCCCCCCGTCAAGAAGACTCCGAAGCAACTGGATTGAAAACGACGAAGAGCTGGAATGGAGTAATAGACTTCATAGGCCACGACAAAGCTGCACAACAGATGACTTGATCTCAGCATGTCTCCTCCACACGCTCTGAGTCACAAAAATGCACTGTCCAAATTGAGGCTGAAGAGCTGGAAAGGAGTAATGGACTTAATAGACTTCAGAGGCCAACGACTAAGTAGCACAACATAAGACGTGATCTCTGCATGTCTCCTCCATACACTCTGAGTCACCAAAGAACAAAAATGCACTGTACCCAATTTAGGCTTGCGAAGAACACCAGATCAGCTTCTGAACAAATAAAGAACTCGATCCTCTGCAGAAACCACACCGGCGAACTTCAGCCACTCCGAATTCAAAAAGGTTTTGGCCTCATCACCAGCTCTACGACCCATCACGTTTCTTCAGCGGCAGCATATGCCTCTGAGGGAGGCGCGGCCCTCGTAATTGGCTTGCAACGGTAATGGCTCAAAACTCTGGCTTGCAAAGGGGGAGCCGCTCAAACTCTTCCAGAAAGCCCAGGGCCACACCCGCCCTGCAGGGCGGAACAAGGAGCAAGGGGACCTGCCCGCTGCAAACATATTTGGCACCCAATGAGTAAAGAGCCATTGGGGCGGCTCCTCCATCAGCCACGAAAGATAAGCCACTACACAAGTCCTGAAGGCAAGTTCGCCCTGCATCCTTCCTCTCTGGCCACGCCTTCCGCAGAAGGGCCAGAACCCGAGGAGTCTGCCTCCAAGAAGAGCTCTGTCATTTGGTCTCCTCCTGTAAGAAGTGCAGGTAATTGAGTCAGGACAGGACTTTGTAGAAAAGTGACCAAAACCAGCTGACCTTCTCTGCCCACCTCACAGGATCCTCGCACAGAAAATACCAAAACCAGGGCGGTGGGTATGTCACCCACAGCCATCAGTCTGCTGCGAAGGGAAGACCACATAGACCAGCTATTATCTTCGAGGCTGAACCCTCTGTAAGGCTTGCAAGCAAATAAAAAGGGGTATAGGCCCCCAGCAAATCAAATGCAAAGCCAAGGCAAGATTGCCCGAGCCCCCTGAAGCATAGCCAATTCACAGGAGCGATCCCTGTTGCGCCATGACGAGTTTCAACTGCTGCCGTAGTGAGCACCACAGCGAGGCCAAGGTAGCCAAGTGGTTTCTGCTACTATTATAGTAGCTGCGGATCTCATTGGCGACGGGCTAGAGGATAGGGCCTGCTCCTCACGAGCCACATAGAAACCAGATCTCTCATGAGCTGTCGTCTCCATCCATCAACTGACTGGCGAACTTATTGCAGGTCGCGGCATTGCGCAGAGTACATCACCATACAAAAAGAAGGGGGGCGAAGGTCTCTGCGAAAAAAGTCACCACCCAGCTGGTTGCCTTCTGGCGCCCAAGCCTGTCAGGCCAAGGTGGGTAAGACCACAGCCCTGTTGCTATGGCCACTTCCCAGTCAGGTCTGGGCGGGTAAGACCAGGACCCTGCCCAGTCACCTGACCCTCTATGCCACTGCCTCCAATTCAGTAGCAGTGAATACACTACACCCAATACTAGATCATCAAGAAGACAGCGGCGCATGAGTCCAATGCACCATATCAGTCTCCTCATCAACCATCAATTGTGCACCAAATTCATGAACTGGACCAAGTAGACCCAGGCCACCACTAAGCATGGCATGCAAGAACAAGTTTCCGGGGAGGAGCATGACGGCTGACGCAAAAAGCACCCCACCCAGTCTTGATAATATTGGCAAGGCATAGGCCTGCTATGAAGTGGCCCCTTCCTTCAAAAGTGGGGAGGGCAAGGTCCAACCCTGTAGAAAAGGGTCGCCATTCTACGCAACTTTCACCAAGGGCTCGTCCATCTCTCCAGCTGTGGGACAAGTATCCCAACACCGGCGCAGAAGATGGAAAGCTCTGTCAGCGAAGGAAAGCCCTGCCAATTGCAATCGTTCTTACCAGCGATGGCCACGCTCAGGCACTTCCTCGAAGTAAGGCGTCGGTAGATGGAAGGGTTGTATATGCCTGTAGCAAACAATCCAGTGCAGAAGGTCCTCCTCTGACTCACAAAGCGGCTTGTCAAAGAAGGAATCGTTTGTAAGGGCGACTTGTGCACAAAGGCCACTCTCAAATGCCTTCTGAACACGCTGGACAACGGAGTCCGGAGAACCTTGAAGAGCTCGAGCAGCAATACGAAAGCACTCCTCAGGTACCTTTGGGGGTCCTCCTTGAGGCCCACGGACCCTCAAAATAACTTGAAGCGCTCGAACTCCTCACCTGATAGTAGATCAGCCAGGGCCTCAGCGAGATCCACCACCTCTCTTTGCAGCCTGTCGGCTTTCTTGGAGAGGGCCCCAAGCTGAGCAACAAGTTCGTTGCTCATCGCAGAACTACTCTCCACCACCTGAGAAGGTTTGAACCCACAGGATGCAAGACAGCAGAGATGGAGGAGCCAGGCGCTGAAAAGATGGCCTGGACTGGACTTGAAGAGGGCGAACAGCAGAGCCCAAGGGTGGATAGATTCCAGAGGGAGCCCCGAGAAAGTCCAAACCCAAGTTTGGCACCCCAGGGGAACTGCAGAGCAGCAGAAAGCACCCCAAGTCCAGCACACCACGGACACCAGCATCCGCAGCGAACCACTCTAGCACCACATGCATGCTCTTGAGGGGAAAAATCAGCCATCGGAGGTAGCAGTCATATAATTATATAACTTACATATATACATATAGGGACCATCACCATCTCCGGGGGAAGGGGGGGACCACCAGACGCTGGGCCCTATCTATATATATAATATATATATATATATATAATATATATATATATAATATATATATAATATATATATAATATATATATATAATATATATAATATATATAATATATATATGTATTATATTATATATATAATATATATATATAATATAATATAATATAATATAACATAATATATATATATAATTATATATAATATATATAATATATATAATATATATAATATATATAATATAATATATATATATTATATATATTATATTATATTATATTATATTATGTTATATTATATTATATATATATATTATATAATATATAATGTATATATATAATATATATATAATATATAATATAATATAATATATATATAATATATAATATATATAATATATAATATATAATATATATATAATATATATAATATAATATATATATAATATAATATATATAATATATAAAATAAAATATAATATAATATAATATATATAATATATATAATATAATATAATATATATATAATATAATATATAATATAATATATTATATATAATATATATAATAAAATAAAATATAATATAATATAATAAAATAAAATATAATATAATATAATATTATATAATTAATATTATATAATATAATATAATATAATATATATAATATAATATAATATAATATAATATAATATATATATATCGGCGGTGTATATATATATACATTACATTGGAGTTATACTGATATGTTTCTGATTACTATTAGTAAAATGATGGTCAAAATGGGACTTGCTCTAGAAATCTTGGACAACATGCTGTGAATAGGTTCTATGGAATTGCGTGCCAAAGTTCAAGGATCCAAGCAAAAAACAAGAAAACCCTAAAAGGCATGAAATGTGCATCATTGCTGTGAAAGCTTCGTTCCCAAGAAGCCACCACGAAGTTCTCCAAATGCGAAAGCCCATCCAAACAACCACCAACCTAGGGTACCGACCTGGGCTGTGCGCCAGATGCACTTTTCCCCTTCAGATTTCGGAACGCTTGCTGGCGTTCTTTTGCAGGAATAATAAAGTTTTCCGAATAGTCCGAATAGTGGACTAGTGAGAAATGTGGACTATCAGGCGATTCCAGTTCTCAAAATAGAGTTTACCAGGATTCGTTGCACTTCAGCCTTCACAAATAAGCAACGCAGAAGCCATACGAGTTTTGAACATCTTAGGTCGAGAGTATGGGTGGCAATCCCAGGGCTTCCAAGAAACGCTGGAAACATCTGGAAACAGCTAAAAAAAAGAATCTTCCCAAGAGAGCGCACTGTCAGGACATGCGCAAAAAACTGATGAATTATAAGTCCAGATCTCCCCTGTATCCGTTGAGTCAGCTTCCAAGCCCACTAAGCTACCAACACACATATTCATCACATTCTTCAAGAGAAGGTTTGAAGCATTGCGTGCTCTGCAGGAGCCTGTGCCCCAAAAGCCCGAGCATATTAGATATGATGTGTCCAAGAACAAGTGCAACACATGGTCCCGCTTCCCAAGAGAGATGTCGTGATAAGCTCATGCACCGGGTGGGTATTGCGCCCTGGGTAAAGCTAACGTAGTCCGCCAGGTCTTGCACTAGTTTTCGGAATGCGCGTGAACTTAAGGTAATATTAGCTAAGTAGACAATGCTTAGCAGCCAAATGGCAAAAACACACACAACAATATGCCGGAGTCACATGCCCAAGACGTGGCAAAATATGGGACTTTCCAGGCCTGTCTCCAACATGGCAAAGCCTGCATGCATCAACGATGCCACGAAACAGCAGCAAAGGATCCAGATCGTGTCCAAGGAGCTTTGGATTTCCTTGTCCTGGCTGTGGGACCCCTTGATCCTCAATCAATCCTCTGCAAATACTGAAGCCATTCTGGTAGTTTGGCCAACAAAATTGTCCAATGTTTTGCCTTGTATGTTGTACAAATGGCACATTGGGAACTCTAGACCACTTAACACAGAAATTTCCGAATACCACTTGCAAGCGAATCAACTGTGTCAATTGTTGCAGGCCCAAGTTTGACACGGCGTGGAGGTTAGAGCGGCAGTACTTGACATTCCACATGTACAGAGCGCACGCGCCGAGTCTGCTTGTCTCACTTGACCAACCTGTCCTGTGCTTTCAAATCTTCCACCTCCCAAAGTGATTCCACAGTGACTCCACTGCGACCCCACAGTTTTGAAATGTTCAAACCTACTTATCCATTGCACATCTTTGTCTTTTGTCTCTTCAAGTTTTCAACGAAAACACACAACTGCAGTGGGTGAATACAACTGAACAATTCTGTATTTGCATGAATGGACTAGGCCTCCAATGATTCCCCATGCACAAAATAGAATCTGAAATAAATGATATATTTGCAATTTTTGTGCAAATTCCCGTTTGCATATACACTGTTTCCCTTTCCACGCAGACATCCAGAGATTATCAAACTGAAATGGCATTGTTTTTGCATGGGTTTGACGCCTTATCTTGCAACAAATATCCATTACCTCACAGTTCCCACCATGGTTCCCACACAGCCTCTGCAAAAAAATAAGAGGAACTAAAAGCTTCATTCTGAAGTTGGCGACCCATGAGAGCTGGTTTCAACTCCTCTCAGGACAAGTAGCTAACATCATTCCAAGGTTCAAAATCATGTGCCTTTCTGCATTTTCCCATGCATTTCAAAATCGCACTTATTTCAGGCATGTTTCCAATCGAAGAGCGCGAAGTTCTTGTTTCAAAGCAGCTAGATCGTCCAACAAGGCATCACCTTCCACATCAACGTCTTGCGCTGATACGGAGAGAGATTGAGCCTACCGCCGAAACTGCAAAATACAAAATACTGACATCGACGCCACGTCGTTTTTTCGTTGGAACAAAAATCCTGAATGACAGCGGAAGTGACAGTAACATTTCACACACAAGCAAACATGATCGATGGTGTATTTTTGAGAAACCCAGTCTGAGATTCCATCAAAAAATGTGCAACTGCATTTGTTTGTCCAATTTCTCTACCTATGTCCATACCAATGCATAGTAGCGAAATTTTGCATTGTCTTTGGATTCCAACAGCCCCGCAAATATCTACAAACAGTCAAAGTCACCGAAGATCAACCAAGGCACTGCAAAGAAAACGGCCCAGCAACCCAACATGGCTGCAAGTTTCAGGAAGGCATATTTGGAACAGTGAATGCTACTGGCAAATACCGTTGGCTTTGCCTTGTTGCAGAATTCAGCGGCATGCACTGTGGTAGACACATGGCAGCACGCCGTCGTCAAATTCTTACAAGTACATCCAAAAAATTGTTTCACCGCAACAATACTGGTCAAAACAGGTGGCAAGGAGGAGTTATGAAACTACGGGAAATTGAAGTGCATACAAATGAAACAACACGAACCAAAGTCCCGAAAACAATTCAATCGGGCGTGCATTGCCCAGGCTCCAAGTAAGAATGGAACGGGAAGGCTGGAAGTATGTTTCCGGTTCCCATCACTGTGGTTGGACCAATCATTTTCATCAGTAGTGCCAGATCGTCGACCAGTACCACTAGCACCATTAGCACCACCACCACCACTAGCACCACTAACACCGTTACTACCACCATACCATCTCTTGTAATATTTCCAGCAACAACCGGGGCATCAACATCACTATGCCACGTCACCTTCATCACCAACACTAGAATAATCACAACCATCCCTACCATCATCACTACTGCTATCACCAATACCTGCACCACCAGCACCACAAGCACCTCCACCACCACCACCACCACCACCATCACCAATAGCGCCAATATCACCATCGCCATCACTTCTTGCAACACACCTCGAATCACCCCGACCATCACCACGACCACCATAATCACCAACATGAGCATGAACATCACCCCTACACCAAACCCATGACCTTCAGCACGCCACCCACCACCACCACCACCACCACCTCCACCACCACCACCACCACCACGTCCACCACCACCACCACCACCACGACGACCACCACCAGCACCCCCACCATCATTATCACCATCACCACTACCACCATCCCCACCGTCGTCACCATCGTCACCATCCCCACCATCACCACAATGAGCAAAAAACGGAAATACCAAAAACAATGTGGGAACGGCCCGCGACAATCAAGGAACTGAAAACATTAGAGTCATCACCATCACCATCACCACCCCCACCAGAGAGTCACCACCCACCGCGGCACCATCATCACCAACAGCACCATTACCAATAAATCATCACCACCACCCCCACCAGCCCGCCACTTTCCAGGACTGCATCATCCAACTACAAAGCACCTTGCGTTTTTTCCCAAGTTGCACATAAGTCATCCTGGCAGGTGGTCTAATGTCCTGCCATCGGCCAAGAAACCCTCTGCATCGCAAGGTCATATGACCTTTGATGCGACTTGTTGGCCCTGGTTGGTGGTCTTCCCATCCACACTTGGCGCAACCTTGCAATTCAAGCTGACATGCCCTACACCATTACACTTGTAGCATCGAATCTTACTCAAACCCGTCGTGCATCCCAGGGCCATGTGCCCCCGTCTAGCACACTTTGAGCATCGGAGATTCCTATCCGTCTCCTCACCCTGGGCAGGAACACCCATCTCGTCAGGTACAACCCCAAAATTTGTTTGACTCCCAAATCTTTGAAACTAGACGAGGGATGGCCCGAGAGCGTAGAGGAACATAGTGAGGGGTATAAGTATGAAGATCTAATAACATGAACTAAAATATAGAAATATGCGATGATACGTAAAATGAGGAGACACGGTGCAAAGATGTTGTGAAAAGTAAGTACATATGAAGAAATTGAAGGAGAAAGAAAAGAAAAACTAAATGAAGGAGACTCAGCAAAAAAAATTGAGACCGACATTCTTACATACAAGCACGATCATACATACAAACATGCCTCACACACAACTGTGATTTTACACACATGTTTTTTTACCGCACCAACACTTTTACACACAATCGTTTTTACGCACAAAAACTGTTACACACAAACACGTTTACACATGGACGTTTTTACAAAGGTTTTTTTACACAGAGACTCTTTTACACACAAACACTTTTATACACAAACACGTTTACACGCAAACCCTTTTACACACAAACTCCTTTACACACAAACACTTTTACACACAACCTTTTGACACAGAAACACTTTTACACACAAACGCTTTACACACAGACCTTTTCGCACACAAATACTTTTACACACAAACACCTTTACACACAATCCTTTTATAGCGACACACTGAAACTTAGAATGCTGACCAGTTTTACAAAATTTTGATTTTTGAATTTAGAATGCCGCCAAAAACTAGGGTTTTTTAGAATGCCGGCCAAGGAATATTCTAAGTTTCAGTGTGCCGATACCCGAACCACAGTATTGCCATACAAAATGCATATTTTAGGTATAAAATGGCATGCTAAGTTCTCTCCGTGCAGCGTGTTTTCCTCCATAAGGGTACCCAAAAAACAGCAAACATAAAAATGACCTTGTTCGAAACACATATGCAACAAAAATTGCATTTCATTCCATATTTACAGGGTTTCGTAAAAATACACGATCCAAGGCACCTCAAGACAGGCATCATTTTTTCCTTCAAAATGTCTCTTAATGTCTCTTATATTTTTCCCCATTAAAGATGGAAAACTCAAAAAAACAGGGGCAACACGTCCCTGCAAAAAAAATAACTTAGAATGCTGGCAAAATTGTCTTTGGTTTTCCATTGTTTTCATTGTTCCTTCTATGGTTTTTCTGTGGTTCTCATTGGTTTTTCCTTAGTTGTTTCTTTGATTATTCTTTGGTTCGCAATAATTGTCATGTGTTGTTTTTTGCTTGTCATTGTTGTTTTCATTTTTTTTGGTTTTTGTTGTCGTTTTTCAGTGGTTTTCATGTTTTTTTCGTTAGTTTTCATTTGTGTTTCAACGATTCCTTTGGTTTTCCTTTGATTTTTTTTATCGTTCATTCATGTTTCTTTAGTTTCCTTGGTTTTATTTTCCAACCGTGTTTCCAGATCGTGCCACGCAAAACACAGCACAGCATTAGAAAAGGTTGACATGTGAAAACAAATAAATTCTGTCTCCCAAGTTCAGTCTCAACATGAGATGCACCGACTGCGCGAAACTGTTTGTTTTCTCTCAGCCAAAAGCGTCTGAATACACTTCTTGATTTGTGCGTGTTGCACCACAAGTGAACATCACTGCTAAATGGCAAACTGACATGTTACATGGCATGAATGCAAGGTGCGTAAATATGTTGCACCCCGCCTCGACATCACCATTTTGGTTGATGTCGCTCACATCTTAAAAAAATGGTAGCTAAGCTCCAAGGGCCATAGCCGCGTGGGGCACTCTTTGGTGTGCCATGACTTGCAGTGCCTCTTTGAGGCTGGCCTCTTGGAAACTGACTGAAAACTCTGATTTCCTTCAAGGTGAATTCCTAGGCTACCCAAGATCCATGTTATCCTTGGGCCTGCCACACTGAAAACTGAAGACTCATCTTTGAAGCGCAGTGTCAGCAAACGTTCTGGCTGACATTGCACAAAATCCTTTTGGATAGAATCATCTCAGCCTTTGAATTGCATCATTCATCGTATGGACCGATGAACTCCGTATAGTGCAGATGTGCCCAGAGATCTGGATCTGAAACTTGATCCTGGGTGGAAGAGTAATATCTTCTGTTAACCTCAGATTCTGTCTCCATACGTTCATCAGAATCTTCCTCTTCTCCATGATCTTCATTTCTCATGAGGGCATCTGCAACTGAGTCCACATGCCTACTTCCAGAACGTCCACGCAACATCATGAAAAAGTTGTGGGCCCTCTGAGCATCTCCCAAAGAAACTGTTTCATTGCCTCTGTAGCTGGGAGACTCTTCATCATCACTGATATCAACCATTTCTGCCATGTTACGCATGGCTGATGCTCTGAAGAGCGGGTTTTCCAAAGCAGCTTGTAGTGCTCGAAGAACTGCAATGCGTTCCACGTATGTGCTTCTTTTTGAAACATCCAAGTTGGGATTCTCAAGACGTCGATTGCATCGCATGATCAGCCACTGGACAAACCCCTCTGGTGTTGGCATATCAGTGGAGCTTCTTGGGACCGCAAAAGAAAGTTGATGCGTGGCATCATCAGGAATGGCACGCAAGGAAACTGTAGTGTCATCGTCCATTGTATTGGGCTCTTGTATATCTTCTGAAACCGGGTCTGCATACGCCATAGCTGGCTCAGCATCTGGTTCTGCCACATCAAGGGGTTGCAGCTGTGGCTGTGGCTGCATCACCCAGAACAACTTGTAAAGCGCAAGAACTGCAAATCCCAGCATCAAGGAGAAAATCACCAAGCTAAGGGAAGGTTCATCAGTGTTGTCACCATCATCAAGATGACAACCTTGAACTTGGTGCAGGCTCAAGACGCTTAGGATGGCTGCGATCTGGCCCACGACATTGCCCTTCTTTTTGAAAATGCCAGCTGGGTCATCAGCGCCTTCGAGGCTTCCAGTCTGGACATTATACATTCCCAAAGTTGACATCAAAGAACGCATCCTTGTGGCTGGTAGGCGTTTTGTTCCCACATCAGCAGGGTTCATGCTACCTGCTATTGAAGACAGCTTGACTGTCCCTGTTTCCACTAGGGCTTGTAGCCAAAGAATTCTGCAAGTTAAATGCCGCAGACGTCCAACTCCACGCCTCTGCAAAATTCCACGGGCACCTGAGCTGTCAGTGTACAACCATATCACTGTGCGTTTTCCAGTCATCCAACTCACAAGGCGACTCAAAAGGATGGCGTCAGAGGTTCCACTTGAACATGCATAGACCTCTGCTTCAGCTGAAGAGAGTGACACCAGCTTTTGAGTGCGGCTGGCAGAAAACAAAAGGCATCCACCCATGAAAATTGTTGCACATGAGATGGACCGTCTGGATCCACGGTCACTTGCCCAGTCACTGTCGGTGAAAACTTCTAAAACGCACTCACCTGGCTCCAAGTTGTCATAGTTGTGATACACTCCAACATTGCGGCCTCGCCATTTGAGAGAGACGCATAGCTCCTGGTGGCTGGCCAAATAGGCCACAAGGTGTCGAAGGACCACCATGCTCTTTTCTGAGGGTCTGGTGCTGTAGGTGGCCAAATAGCGCACAACATGCTGGCAATGAGGCATGTCACATGCCAAGTAAAGAAGCACTCCAACGCACGTTCTGAAAGTGGTTGCCTGAACTTGGGTCAAGTCTTTTGTTTCATCGACTTGATCCATATCTGCGTGTCCAGGCGTTTTCTTGTTCTGCAGCTTGGGGTTGAGCTTGAGTAGATCACAAAGATGCTGCACATGCTTGTGGTGAACTTGAATGGTAAGTCTACCATCATTTTGCATTGTCATAGTGCGCTTCAGGAAGCTAAGCTCATCACCAGGCTTCTCCAAGAACTGAGTGGAGATGGTGTAAGCTTTCTCAAGGCATTTCACCAAACGCTCCATCACAAACTTTCTCTTACCAACAACCAAAATGTCGTCCACATGGATCAAAACAATACAGCTGTTGTCAGGCGTCTTGAGGATACACGGGTATGGCTCATGAACTTCCATGTTCAACTCAGACTTCAAAACTCCTGTGATTGCCTTGTGCCACAACAAACTGCCATCTCTCTGCCCTGGTAAAACCTTGCCCAAGCTGAAATCCCTTGTTTGGCCGTCTGCAAGTTGGCATCTGACCGTTGTGGGTGTTTCTTGGGGAACTGTGAGAAAGGCATCTTTGACATCTATGGATGCCATGATGGCATCTTCTCGGTCTTTGAGATCCAAGTACATCGCAGGCAGTAGTCTTGCCACAATGCTTGAAGAGGCAGGACTGAATAGAGCGTCACGGTCAGGTTGTAGCCAGGCAAACTCACGCGCTACAAAACGTGAACGTCTGAGCCATACTTGTGATCCTGAAACCACCTTTTCTCTCCATGTTCTCACAAACCTGGTTGAAAGAGACTTTGCATCAGCTGGCGCCTCATCTGCGCTTGTCAAGACACCCAAGTTGAAGAGGCGTTTGATCTCAAGGGAATCAGCCAGCGCATCCAGTTCCATCAATTGTTCAGCAGACACATGAGGCTCATGCTTTGTGAATGGAAACGTGAGGCGTTTCATGACTTCTTCATCATCCATCTCATCCGTGTCTAACAACTCATCGTTGTAGAAGTTCATGTCATACTCTTCAAGTCCATCAAGCTCAGAGTCTGCAAAACAAGGTTTGATTTGCTCATCCTCGTGCTCATAGAACTCCAAATTGGTGCTTGTCACTGCACTGATGTTCTGCTGGAAGGTCTCATCAAGCTTTGGAGTTTTGGGCGCATGGTGCCCAACATCTGAATCATCAAGCATAGTGTCATCAACAGGTGTAATTGGCATTGCGTCACCTGTGCGTGCTTTCTTGGGGCTATCACTTGGAGACACTGGATCTTCAGGACGTTTGTGTCCATGTGCGTGGTCAGCATCAATGGGCACTGCTGGAGAAACACTTGAAGCAATGGCATCGGCAGAAGCTTCCATAGCCTGCCCCGCCTGAGTTTCATCCTCGATATCTTCATTGGGGTTTTCTTGAGCATATTTTTGGACCTGTATGGCCTCAACGTCAATCTGCGGTGGCAGTGCTGCTCCAACGCCAAAAGCCAAGGGGTGTGTCACCCTTTTGTTGTGCACCAGCTTGTTGCCCAATGCTGCAAGTCCAAACTCCCATGGATAATTCTCCAAGTCAGCAAAACGGTTGAGATTGAAGGGAATTGGATTCCTTCTGATGGACCTGGTGAGGAAAACACCTTCAGCAGTTCCTACCACATGCATGTCACCAGATGGAATTTTGCCCAACCAAATGCCGTGTCTCCATCTTGGTCCACCTTTGTCCATGGCCAAGTACCCCAAGATGTCCTCTCCAAACATTGCAAGCTTTCCACTGTAGTATCTGTCGTGTGCACGTTCATAGGCTGTTTGCCCACCATGAACAACGTATCTGTCATGAAGCCATCCAGCATGGATCAAGGACCAGCAAAACAAAGGGTGATTGCAACCAAAAATCACACGGCCAGCTGCAACTTTGTCTTCTATTTGCTGGATTAGGAGTCCAGCCTTTTGTCTCAGTACCTGGACTGTCACCTCAGCAGCTCCATTGGCCTGATGGTCATGGACAGGGGCGCCTTCATCATGTATGGTGATGCCCATGTTTCTACATGCACGTTTGACACCATCCACAACAGCAAGGATTGATGGCTCCCTGTCTGATCTGATTGCAAGATCTTTGTGCTGAGTCCCCATCACAAACCGGGTGGTCTCAGTAATCAAATGCTGCAGTGAGCGTCCTCCTTTCTGAGGAGTTGGAATTGCTGCCATCATCTTGGTTGAACGGTCATGAAGAAAGAGGCATGTTTGCTTGTCACTCTCATCTTCCATGCGGCTGCAAAACCCAAAATCCATTGACAAAAGTGAGTGGCCACTGCTTGTATGGTCACTGGCTGGATGTGGATCTTGTCGGCCACGATACTGCACACAAAGAGAGCACCAGGACTGAAAGGGTTCATGAGTCAGACAGTGGTTCTCGATCTCCTGCTGTGAAGGCTCATCTGGTCTGAACTGTCCCACTGGCAAACGTTCTGACTCAGCTCTCAACCTGACTGTGGCACCGTGCGCTGCCATCAAGCTTTGTGCACGTAAGTGGTCCACCATCCTCTTCAAACATTTGGCCTTTCCACCTCGTCCAGAGAGTCCAAGGGAAGTGCAACCAGCTTGAAGGGTTTTCAAATTGCAGTCCATGCTCATTGTGATTCCATCAACGACCGCTGTGTCATCTTCAAAAGGCACAATTCTGTCCTCCTCCAAAGGTTCTCCATCTGGGGCAGTTGGTGGTTCCTCAGCGATGGGGTCTGGTGCAATGCTGGGCTCATAGTCATCCTCATCGGGAATTGCCTGCTCGACAGGCCTGGAGCGGTCATACATGTAAAAACCCAAATCGCTGTCAGGAACTGCATACTTGTGTGCCAGTGTGATGACCTCCAAAACAGTCTCAGGAAAAACAAATTCTTCTTCCAAGTTGTGTCGAAGATCTGCAATTGGTTCACAGTATTCATCCACCTCCCAAGCTGTACCTTCCCTGAACACCAAAGTTGTTCGAAGCCACATCAACTCATCACTGGGTGCAAGTGTTGTATCAACATGTCTTGGCCGTTTCGTTTTGATTGCAAACAGGTGTGGATGAATGCGGTTCCATCCATCTGCAAGACATCTCAAAACCATTCCAAGCTGCACCGCACGTATGGAGGGTTGGTACAGGGCAGATGGTGCCTGTGTCACAACCTGTATGTGGCCCTTGGCACAAAGTGAGTTGTTCCTGAAAAGCACTTCAACTCTGCGCTCATCTTTGACCAAGTATGGTGTGTCACCTTCATGTATGATGTTCCAACCACTTCGAAGCACTGAGCCCAACGCAAGCAATGGTGCCGTAATGTCAGAGATGATGAAACGTTCCTTGAAGACCACATCACCAAAGGCTACATGTGCAATCCTTGAACCTGTCACGTTCAGTGGCATGCCCTGCGCATCAACAAAAGAAGTGCCAGGCATTACGTCCTCAACACCAACCTGACCAAAACGTAAAGGCAGTGCGCTAGTGTCAGCGCCTGAGTCGAGTATGATTTCACATGCCACACCGTGATGAAGATTGCAGTCATCCAAAGTTGAAACAGCTCTGACATGATTGCAAAAAGGGCTAACTGTCCAAGTGCCATCACCATCAGTGGAAGACATGTCAAAAACGCTGGAAACCACACGGATGCTAACTGGGCTACCTGCAGGACTGCTTGGACATGAATGTGAAGTCAAATCTTCAACATGTGGAGCAAACTGAACCAAACGCACTGCTTGTGAGCCAGCACCAGTGCTGACACTTCCAGTGGTTGAGTAGGCAGTGTCCTGTCTTGACTCGTTTCCATCTGATCCAACCAAACGCACCTGCTGTTGCTGCTGGTCAGCCATTTTCTTTCGACATTCTTTAGCCCAATGGCCTGTTTTCCCGCAGTATGCACAAACATTTGAATCCAGCTTTGCACGTTGCTGTGGCTGTCCAGAGTTGTAGCCACCTCCATAACCCTTTTGCTGGCCTTTCTGTCCTTGTCCCTTGCCCTTGCCTTTGTCTGAGTTTTTTCCTTTGCCTTTGCCTTTGTCACTGGAGCCTTTTCCTTTTGACTTGCCCTTGTCGCCTTTTCCTTTCTTGCCTTTTCCCTTTGAGACCATGTTCACTTCCATGGGACCAGGACCAGAGTCTGCAGTAGAAGCGTATGATGTGACTGTCCACAACGACGCAGCACCACACTCCAGAAGCACTCTGTCACGTGACCATGAAGCTGAAACTCTCTCATAGGCCAATACCTTGTCTTTGACCTCTTGGAAGGTAGAACTGTCAGTCATTCCAAGCTGTATGTGCTGCTGTATCTGTTTGGGCAGCACTCTCACAAGCGTTGTGAGAAGGATATCCTCTGACACGTCCTTTCCAGAGGCTTTCCTGTACTCATCTGCCAAGCGCTCTAAGTTGGCAACCTGTTCAATCAGGGACTTCTCCTTCACAAAGTTTGGGAAGCCCATGACTGCTGAAAGGATGGCCATTGATCTCACCTTTGTTCTGGGAGTGAACAAGTTGTGCAACTGACGCCACACTTCCATTCCATTGTTGTTCTGCACTTGGCGCAGAACCTTCAAAGGTCGATTGCGCAGCACCCCTGACAGAATAGCGTAGAGCTTTGTTGACCGGCTTTTTGAGGCAAGGCCCTCAGCTGTGTCTTTGAAACTGACCAAGGAGTCACCGTGCTCCTCTACATATTGCAAATCAGCTGAGTATCCCTCGTCTGCAAAGCAAAGCCACTGTCTAAAACTGAACGCAAAATCTGTCCAGTTGGCGGCATCTTCTGAAGAAGCTGCACTTCCAAATTCCTTTGGAGCCTGGATAGTTTTGCTGGCCTCTGCAAAACCTGAGCTTTTGGGCACCCCCACGGCACGCAGTGCTTGTGCCGCTTCTGCTGCGGCATTGGCAGCCTGCTGTACTGCTTGTATCATAGCCTGTGCTTCAGCCATTGTTGCTGTAGAACACCTGCAGAAAACTTCACGTCAAACTGCAAAGGCTATCACGTTACAACCACAAGGAACCTGTTGATGGCCAAGGCTGCAAATTTGGAAATCACCAGTTCAAAGACTGTAAACCACTGACCAGACGCTGTCTAGTGAAAGGTCCAATCTAACCGGATGTCACCTTTGTACCTCACCAAAACTGAAATCCCGTAAAGCAGCAGTGGCTAAATAGCCAAAGGCCAGGCAGTGGTGCAATGGCTGCAGCAAAGTGCGCACCCAACGCTTTGGCACCCTTGGGACACAGTTCAGTCCCCTGGTGATGACTGGGATTGGGTCCTGTCCACAGTCACCACCAGTTTGGAGCTCACCAGAACCCTTTGGGTGATCTGGATCACAGCTCCGCTACCATGTTTGTTTTCTCTCAGCCAAAAGCGTCTGAATACACTTCTTGATTTGTGCGTGTTGCACCACAAGTGAACATCACTGCTAAATGGCAAACTGACATGTTACATGGCATGAATGCAAGGTGCGTAAATATGTTGCAGAAACGAACTAAACGATCTCGGATTCCATCTTTCGCAAAAAAACAGGCACAAATAAAATCGCCCGTCAAATCAAACAATGCGCGACCAAAATCCGCCAAACGCAATTCTCAAACTTCCAAAAAATAAATAGACTTAAATAGACTTCACTGCAACGTGGCATGTGGCTCAGGATTCTCACTTGGCATCGCTTTTTAAAAACTCGCCTCAAGCTAGGTCGGGGGATGTTCAAGGTGCCATTAACACCCCACATAGGCATTCATCCAGAGAGGCATCCTTCAAGGGCACATTGCCTGAGATCCTTTTCAGCTATCAAAGTTCTGGTGGCGCCAAGCTTGTAACATAGATCAAAGAACATGCGAGAGGGCCCGTCTGCCAGGTTGCTTGAAGTCGGCACACGACTGAAATACGGCTCTTGGAGCGCGCCCCGATGAAGCATCCATTGAGCGTATTTGGATTTTGCACATGCGCTGATCCAGCTATGTCGAGCCCCGTCGTTGTCGATGAAAATCACCAGGTGTCTGTTTTGTAAAATGTCCGCCCAAACCGTCAAGGCCAAACAGTAAGGCAACACCTCCGCCTCGAAAACTAAATTCCTTCGGCGGCCATTGGACCAAGCGTCAGTGACAAAGTCTGGCAGGACCTGACCAAAGAAGCGCATGCCACGGCCTGCACTGTCAAGTAGGACCGCACCGATCGAAGTCACCGATCTGGTGTCACATCCAGCAACTGGTTCCCATGCGCCATCCACGAAGAGAAAAAGAGTGCCTTGGTCTTTCGACCTCACTTCCCGAGGGGAAGACTCAACGATGCGCCTGAGCATCCAAGTCAATCCAAACTTCACGTCAGCTGTAAGCGGTCTGCAAGTCTGACCCTTAAGGGATGGTCCACCTATGGCTCGAAGCGCTAGTTTTGCACTCCGCCCAAAGAGCTGCGCCTCAGCGAACATCAACCGAGATCTGAGGCTCTCGGACGCTTCAGGCGACAGGCTGTCTTCTGACAGGTGCCGTTCAACCAGGGCCCTGAGCTCGGACTTCCTCTTCGCGGTGTTGTCGATCCGCAAGATGCCACGAGACACATCCCGCAAGTCAAATTCCACTCCAAGTGCGGAAAAAACAGGTTTGAATCCCACGTCCTTTTCCGGGTCCTCGGACAGGATCCATCCAAGGGACTTGAAGAAAAATTTTACAGCCATGTCTGTGCTCTCCGCATCCTCTGGGCGTGTCACGCAAACAAAGTCATCAAAGAAGGAGGACCAAATCAAGTAAGCTCCAGCTATGCCTGCCTCTTTCAAGGCTCTGCTCATACGCAAGAAGGCTGCGACCGAGGCAGTGCCGCCAAAGGGCAACCCCTTCATGCGGAAAAGCATCACACGCTTGTGGGTTGTTGACCAAGCAGCTATCCAAGAGAATCTGTAATGGTCCTTGCTCACTCCCAATTGGCGATATGCCTTTTTGAGATCGTAAGTCCTCCCTACCAAATTGCAATGGGAGCCATGAAGCTGCATGCAACGCTTGATCATAGCCGCCACCCCATCAATGGTGTCCACCTGTAAACGCTCAGGCAAACCAACAGTGCTGTTCAGGCCTGACACCGACAAGTTGTCAATGGGTCTGACTTTCGACCCTTGTCTGATGCCAAATCTGGGTGACGCAACATGGCCTTTGAGCAGGCTCTCTACCTCGAAAGGCCCTTCAAGCGTGCCACCCTCAACTTCCGCAAGGGTAGCAGTCCACACCTGCTCGTCCAACTCTGTGTCCGAGGTTGGGCCCACACTTGCTATAGTTCGGGCAGGGTGAGCTGCAGCCATAGTTTCAAAAGCAGAAACATGCAAAGCAGGAGGACGAAGGTTTGCTGCAAAGACACCTGAGCATTTCATCCGTCCAACCAAAGGGAAGCCTGTGCTAGCTTCCAAAGCCACTGAAGCATCCTTGTATCCAATGGCCGTCAACAACTCGTGGAGCAAGCCAAAACTGTATGGCCTCCTCCAAGTTACGCACCAATCTGACACGTTGTAAGTCTGGATGTACCAAGGTGACAGCTTTCGCAACATAGACCAAAGGCTCCACGGGAATCCCAACACGCGCCATAAGGCACTGTGCCTCCCCCTTCTGTTCAGTCCAAACACTCAAGAGGCGTGCGCCTTTAGGAAAAACATTGTTGTCTGGCAAACGCGAAACAGGATTGGCATGTGCCAAGCAGTCATAGGCATCAAAAACCACAACTGTCTCCTGCAAAAAGTCAGTCAGCAACGGTGGAAGCTTGCTTCCACGAGGGAGAGCTCCCAAAAAGGCTCTGTTTGCTTTGTCTTTGACCTGAAGGTGCTTTGTCTGCACATCGCCCAGCGTTTCAGGCGATGGAGACAGTTGTTTGCGTAGTGCAAACTGTTCAATGGCTGCGCCCAGTGTGCACATAGTTCGGAGTTGTATGCACACTCCTCTGCTGTTGCGAATGACCCTGTCTGAGTCAAGCCCCAGGCAGCATGCTGATGGTTGCCAGAGCACTCTCTGGCCAAAGTTCAGGGACGTTAGTCCAAAGAGCCGTCTGCTTTTTCCGAGGCGCTCCAAACATGCATGTGTGAAAAATCACCCCTAAAATGTCACTGCCGAACTCTTGCATCAACTCAACAAAAGGGTCAGTCACTCACATGAGGCTGCCTGCAGGGTTTTCGACTGACCATGCAATCACAGCAAGCTGCAGCTGTTTGATGAAGCGTTTGGTCAAGCGGTACAACCTGTTGGCTAACCGCACTCTCTCTTTTGCAACTGACTTGAGGCTCGGCAAACCCATAGGGTGCCGCAAGCTGCGCAACGGCCTGGGTTCATGTTTCAAACCAAGCCGTATTTGCCTGGCCAAAGAAGCTGTGCCGCAGGGTGGCGCAAAATGCACGTACAGCTATCGCCGTTGCTGCAGCAGTTCTTCCAAAATTTTAAGTTGTGCATCTGAATTCAGATCAATCACCAAGATCGGAAGTCCCTTGACTGCCTTGTGATCAACGGAAAAAACTTGAAATCCTTTGCGTCTGAGTGCGCGTGAAAGCCCTGCCTTACCGCAGAAAACTTCGACAATGAAAACGTCTGCAAATGTCAGAGCATCCTCAATGCTGATGCGCGCAGGGCTTTCCTGCTTTCAGTTGTTGGTGCATTGCGGTAAGGAGTGCTTACCGTGACACTTGATGCACTGATGTGTGCCACGATTGCACTTGTCCACATTGCCATCCTTTGTCACACTGTTGGAACAACCATGCGCCATGTTGAAATTGTAGCAAATCCTCTGCTTTTGCTTGTTCCAGCCACTGTAGCCATGCCAGGCGCCGAGGTGTATAGCTCCAGCAGTGCCAAATCCACAGGGAGCTTGTCATCTTTGTCAGGCCGCAAGTTGGACCTCACTTTGTCTGCCACACGGTCCAAAGCTCTTTGTCTGCTCGAAGAATTGACTCGATTGTGGGACTTCTGAATCCAGGAGGAGGTGTCCTGGTGAGATGCCCCATGAACTCACGAACCACTTTCTCGTGCACTTCATAAGTTGCAAGGTTTGCCATGTCCAATGCCAAACCTCTGCGTACAAAGGCAAGATGGACACGAAGTTCATTGCCCAAATCGGCTGAAAGTTCCGCACCTTTGGGTTTCACCTGAAGTTGCTGGTTTTCCAAGAGGATCACCTGCTTGTCCGTCCTGACGGATTGCAACTCCCGTTCACGAGAAATGCACTTGCTGAGTGGGTAAGTCTTGAGAACTTCTTCTTCCAACATGCCTGCAAAGGCGTCAATGACACAGTGTCCAGGCTCATAGTCGCCTGAAACATCAAAGCCTGTAATCTTGGCTTTCAGTGATTGAAGCCTCTGATCCTTCTCCTGAGGCGGCAACTTCTTAAAAGTTTCGTCAGGGGCTTCAACTCGTTGCTTGATATTGCGGCCACAGCCACTGTCAACGACTCATATGCCAGCTGCTTAAGGCTTGCTTGCACACCCATTGAAGCGCCCCTAGGGCAAACAACATCCACCAAATTTTGAAACCTCTCCGCATCCAGCTGGACGGTTGGCCCTTCATATAGTCTTGACCGTGACTCCACAGAGTTTCCAAAAAAAAAGGTGGTCACGAAACAGCGAACCTGATGCTCCACGAGCAGTCGAAGGCTGCGATGGACGTGGAGCAAGAAGAGTTCGAGGAACCAGGAGCAGCAATGAGGCTCCTGAAGGGTGCTGCAGAGCAGCATGGAGCGAAGATGGAGGAGAAGGAGGAGAAGGAGGAGGAGCATGGCGCATGGGTCTCCAGCAACAACCCCCATGGTATGGAGGAGGCGGAAAACAATGTGGCTGCTGATGGCGATGAGCCACAGGATGCAGATCATCCAGATGGGGATGATGACCATGAGGAAGATCAGCTGGATGATGCGGAGGCTGCAGAGCCCAAGGAAGATGCAGAAGAGGTCCAGGATGAGGAAGAGGTCCCCGGGGACGAGAATGAATGGCAGGACAAGCGGCAAAGGCAAGTGGCGGCCCAACAAACCGTGGTGGGCGAAGCAGGGCTGGAGCGGCCAAAAAGGCCGTGGCCGTGGCCGCAAGGGACAGGGCAAAGGCGTCTTCGACAATTGGGGAGGTGAGTATTGTCATGGAGGATATAGAGCCTGCAACGGTGACTTTTTCCCGCGCCTCGGATTTATTTCAAGGCTGTGGCTGATCAAATTTGATTTGTCTTGAATTTGGAAATCAAAACGTTGCCAAACCCATCATCATTATGCCAAGACAGATTCACATTTCAATTGAGGGGTGACAAGGTGATTGCAAATAGATGCTATTGTCTAAGAATTTGTCAAATCATTACACCCAAATTGATTCACAGTGTGCGAGCCAAGTGCATTAGGCCCTGCATTCATGCGTCAACTGATTACATCCAAATTGATTCGCATTGTGCGAGCCGACTGCATTTGGCCCTGCATCCAGGCATGGCCAGGGAAGAACCCGAAGCAGAACGCCTGGATCGGGCACCAAAGGCGGCAAAGGCAAGGGCAAGGCTTCTGACTGGTCTATGGCGCTGTCAGCTGTGCAGGACCTAGCCAGCGTCGCGAGACGGGTTGTGGAAGGCCAGCAGAACAAGTGATAGGACCACCCCAATAAGGCACTCCCCAACTAAATATTAGGATCACTAATGCAGGGCATTCCCCAATGAAAGCATCAGATGATTTGCAATGGTCTCCCACAACGGATCTGAAGCATTCATCATGACATCATCGAACAATTGGGAAAACACACAAGTCAGCAAACATTCATTTTCGATTTGCGTTCAGGATGAATGTGAATTTGATTTCACCCTGCCCTGGCAAGTAGCAGCTATTTATGCAGCTCCTGTGCAGCGTAAGCCTATTGGCTGGTGAACCCCTGGGTAGGATGCCCCCGGTTGGAAAACAAAAATGCAATTTGTTGGAACAATCTGTGTTGCATCAAAGTTCATTGATAGTTTTGTTGTGAAGAAGAGGGGTAACCTGGAGTGAAGTAGAAGAGTATGGCATGTTGGAATAAGTCAATGACATGGTGAACAAGTCTCTACTAATTCAATTCAAATTTACAGTGGCGCCACAGTCCATATGAAAACAAATGATCGTAAATATACGTAAACATGTAAAGCACCTCTTTGTTCATGGACAGATGCCACACTCTTCGAAAGAAAGTCCAGGATAACCCTACCGGGCGCATAACCTAGCCGCTGGGTAGGGGCCAATCGATTGCCACTATGTTCATGAAGGGTTGCTAGAAGACCTCTCCCATTGTAGTTCTAGGGAATTATGCAGCAGCCAGCTCCCCTGAAACATGGTTCACAACCTCTGTCACTTCCCTTGTCAGGCCAAACATGGTGGTGATCGGTTGACCCATTCGTCGCATTTTGCAATTAGAAACTCATGCATGTTCAGTCAATGGAAGCCATGATAAACCAAATTTATTTATTTGTTGGGGCTGTTGACATAGTCATGAAAACATCAAACAAGATATATTTTTATTATCACGTTAAAAAATCTGACATTTCGAAATTCGAATGTTTATCGCCACGATAAAAATTGGACATTTGGGAAATCAATTTTTTATCGCCACGATAAAAATTAGACATTTGGGACATCAATTTTTTATCGCCACGATAAAAATTGGACATTTGGGAAGTCAATTTTTTATTGCCACGATAAAAATTGGACATTTGGGACATTAATTTTTTATCGCCGCGATAAAAATTGGACATTTGGGAAATCAATCTTTTATCGCCACGATAAAAAGTATACATTTTTGATCAAATTTTTATCGTGGCGATAAAAATTCGAAATTTGGCAAACACCATTTTTATCGCCACGATAAAAATCTGGTTTTTGAAGAATTTGGCAATTTTCGCAGGATGTGCCTTTGGTTCACTGAAAACGACCAAAAAAACAGTTTCTCCATTGACAATTTTCTCAAAAAATCAAGGCTGACCTGACTGATCTAGTCTTTCTGCAAGCGCACAGTACTCCGAAGAGCCTGCACGGGAGTGAAAAAAATGGGTTGGGTCTGCAGTTCATGGGCTTTGTGCAGGTTTTTGCAACCCCAATACCATAACTCTAGTTTGGATACTGGTTCAAATGCCATTGGAATTGGGTGTTAGATGGTAGGGCGCTTGGCAAACCCATTGCTTTCCATTTTCATGTCATTCCTGATTGACCCCACTGTGTCCCCACGGCACCGCCCGCACACGTGCTGCTGCCGGCTGTTGAGGTTTCGTGCACGTCTCAACGCAGTGGGGTCCCAGGAAGCGTCCATGCCATGGATACATCCACACATTGTGATCCTGCAATGGAATCTGAAACACAAGGCCACACCAATGACTGCAGGAATTGGTACCTAGAACTCTGCTGCAGTAGCTTGAAAGAATATGTAGTCTTGCAACATGTTTTTCGAACATGTCACATTGTCAGTTCACACAGATGGACAGCACCTAAGAAAAACCATGATGGCTGCATGCTCACCATGCTGCAAAGAATTTTTTTTATTCTGAGAGTTGAGTGGTTGGACAGAATGTCGAAGCCTGTATGAATATGTTTGGACCTGGACATTCCTTCATCCCAAGACTTTCAACTAGGCTACGTTTTCTAGAAATGATACTTCGACAAAGAAGCCACAAATGCCACGTTCTTTGAAAACACAATAGAATATGAATGAACGTCGGAAATCACTCTAAGGCCATCAGGTGCGAGCATGAGCATGACCCTGCACTGTTCTCGAGCTGGGTTTAGCCCTGAGATAGATTGGCCGACTGCGTGCCGTGCAGACCCTGGTGTTTTCGGAATGTGCCATTCCATGGCTTTGGAATGTATTTGACGTTGCACAGCTACTTGTATCTTCCATCCAAGTTGATGAAGATTAGAAACTATGTGAATCAGATGCATAGTGATTAATCAAACCAGAGCAGGGTCACTTAGACTCGCATGAGTTTGCATGCAAGGCCATCACATGAGTTGGCTCGCTTGCTGTAGCATCCGATTTGAACTCAAAGATTCTTTCCAGCAACTCAAGTTTCAGTCGCTGACATGGCTGACTCCAAGATGCAGTACAAGATGGTGGCCAAGCGCCCTGCTGACCTGTTGAAGGCTTTCTCGGTTCCTAGCGGCTGGTCCAAGCTTGGCGTTGACCCAAGCTTGGCGTTGAGGCCAATGAACGCATTCTTGCCACGGGCCAATCAATTCATCGGATGATCTGCTTGCACCTTGGCTGCACGCGGCATGAGCAGCAGTGCTTTTTGCGCTTGACCAACTTCGTGGCTGGCAGAAATTGTGCAACTGTCCAAAATGCAGCTCAATTGACGCAGTTGACAAGGTCAGTGATTCTCTGAGGTGGGACGTCTGGGATCTTCGGAGTTTCTAACATGCTGGTCGAGAAGTTTGCCAATCTCGTCTGTGGTGACTTGGCACACTAATTGCAGAAATCATGCAAATTCTGCAAGCGCATCCGGTTCTTGCGACCCACTCTCAAAAACAACCTGGCTATTGCCAACGTGGGAGACCCACGACTGGTCCTGTCCTTCAACTGTATTCCCTGATGTTAGCCGCGTCCAAAAGCTTACCTAGCAAAAGCCAACCAAAATGGGAGAACCATGGCTGAATTGGCACACCAACTCACGTGAGCAAGCATTGTACATCTTCCGTAACACCAGTCCTCGTACTGTCAAGGTCCCTTTCTCGCAGCCATGTTTTGACCACTTTTATGGCCCCTGTTTTAGGGGCCATGATGAAGCAGGCTTGTTGGCATTCGAGGCGCTCCAAGGCTTACCGGGGCTTGCCCGAGGCACGAGGACAAAGCGAGGCTCACGGGGACTCGAATCTATATAATACTGTGGTTGGGGTCCCTTAGCCAGGCCATGATTGATGGTGTGGCAGTGGGACACTGTGGTGCCTTCTGGACTTGCAAAAGTACTGCTGTTTGTCAAAGCTGCGCCAGTTTTGGCAAAAAAAGGTCACTGCAGAATCTCATTTTCGGAGCTGTAAAACATTGGCCTTGGACTCCAAGAAGTTGTCCTCCCCAGTTGCGTTGAAAAATTGCTGCCCAACTTTGATCCACTTGCGTCATGCGAAGACCTTTTTGTGTGAAAGTTAGGTGAGAGGATGTACAGTGTACTGAACCACCTTGAACCTACTTGAACATCTTGAAACCTATCTTGGAACAATGTATGTGCAGGTGAACAGTTAGGAAACCATTTTAAGTTTGTAGGAACCGATCTGTGAACTATAGAACCCATAGGAACCTATAGGAACCAGGTAGGAACCAATTTGGAACCAAATGGAACCAGTTTGTGCATGGAAGAGCTTGGAGATGGATTTTCGTTTGTTTTTGTGGTTTGTGGTGTTTTTGGATGTTGTTTGACCCATGTCCTAGGAACTTGATGTTGTGACTGTATTGGGTAGGAGTTTTGTAGGGTATTTGTGAGTTTGAGCTGAAGACGTTTTATTTGGAGAAGCTGGAAGAACGTTTTTAAAGCTTGAGAACTCTTTTGAAGTAGTTTGAGAAGTTTGAGAACGTTTGAGTGTCACTGCGTTTTACTCTGCACGACTCTTCTAAGAAGAAGAGTGACTGAGCTGTCCAACCTGTGTGGTTTGGCTCCAGTCCGAGCTGTGAAAAAGAGCTGCCACGCCGCGCTCGTGTTTTCACATGGTAGCGGAGCCATGAAATCTCTATAGAATCGCTGACACCACGGTCGTGTATAAAATTGCAGACGTTGGCACTGGATAGGTACCCCCAAACAAAGGATGGCCCTAAAACGCACCATGTTTCGAAGCTTATAAGTTTCGAGAGGAGATTGCGAGGAGGAAAATTTAAATCAGGATGAATAGTTACAAGCCCTTGCGATTTCTGCGAGGCAGCAACGTCGCAAGGCAAGGTCCGGAAAAGCAGCCATTTTGATTCACATATCTGCCAACGCACGCGCGGATGCCTGCGGATTCCCCTGCGGATGCGGAAAAACCCTTGCGAAGGACCACTGCGGATGCCAAAAACCACCAAAAAATGGCCGCGGATGCATTTCCGGCGTTTGAGAAATACAAAGTAATAGAAAGCAACCCGCCCTGCGGATGCCCAATGGGGTGTGTGGCACATTGTATGGGGGGGAGGGGGTTTGCTGCCGTTTCCTCCCCTTCCCTCGGTGACGCCTTCGTGTTGAAGAGTTCTCTTCTTCCCACTTGCGGCTTCCATGCCTCTTTCCAAACTTGGCCTTGCCACGCGTTGACTCCCCATCAGGTCTCGCCTCCCAGACTTGGCCCTGCCACATTCTAGGCTCCCATAAAGGGTCATAAAGGGTAGTGCCTGCCACATGTTGACGTCCTCAAAGGCGGTTTCTTCCACAGTAGCTCCTGCCATGCGTGCCTCGGGCAGGCCTCGGTAGGCCTTGGAGCGCCTCGAATGCCAACAAACCTGCTTCATCATGGCCCCCAAAACAGGATCCAAAAAACCAGTAGAAACATGGCGGCCAGACAACCCCCCTGGGACACAGAAGAAAGGACCTCGTACTGTACAGAAAACAAAAGTGCGAAGGCCCCCCGGCCGTGCCCCGGTGGGGGTGGGGCGCACAGAGGAGAAAAAGCATGTATGCACACACGACGCTCATGCTAGTGCGTCGCAAATCTGCTTGCAAAACCTCTGCGGGCAGCAGCAAAATTCTCCGATGGCTGACCCCACTTTTGGGTCCAAATCTGGATCCCAAAACGGGGCCCAAGCAAAGACTTAAAAGAAGGAATGAAAATGTGATCCAATCCTGGACCCCATTTTGGGGTCCATATTTGGGCCCAAAAATTGGGTCAGCCATCGGAGAATTTCGCTGCTGCCCGCAAATGTTGTGCAAGCAGATTTGCGACCCTGCAGCTTGAACATGTATGTCAACTCATACCTTTTTCTCTTTGTGCGTCCCAAGTCCGGTTGCTACTGTCAAGGTCCCTTTCTCGCAGCCATGTTTTGACCACTTTTATGGCCCCTGTTTTAGGGGCCATGATGAAGCAGGCTTGTTGGCATTCGAGGCGCTCCAAGGCTTACCGAGGCTTGCCCGAGGCACGAGGACAAAGCGAGGCTCACGGGGACTCGAATCTATATAATACTGTGGTTGGGGTCCCTTAGCCAGGCCATGATTGATGGTGTGGCAGTGGGACACTGTGGTGCCTTCTGGACTTGCAAAAGTACTGCTGTTTGTCAAAGCTGCGCCCGTTTTGGCAAAAAAAGGTCACTGCAGAATCTCATTTTCGGAGCTGTAAAACATTGGCCTTGGACTCCAAGAAGTTGTCCTCCCCAGTTGCGTTGAAAAATTGCTGCCCAACTTTGATCCACTTGCGTCATGCGAAGACCTTTTTGTGTGGAAGTTTGGTGAGAGGATGTACAGTGTACTGAACCACCTTGAACCTACTTGAACATCTTGAAACCTATCTTGGAACAATGTATGTGCAGGTGAACAGTTAGGAAACCATTTTAAGTTTGTAGGAACCGATCTGTGAACTATAGAACCCATAGGAACCTATAGGAACCCGGTAGGAACCAATTTGGAACCAAATGGAACCAGTTTGTGCATGGAAGAGCTTGGAGATGGATTTTCGTTTGTTTTTGTGGTTTGTGGTGTTTTTGGATGTTGTTTGACCCATGTCCTAGGGACTTGATGTTGTGACTGTATTGGGTAGGAGTTGTGTAGAGTATTTGTGAGTTTGAGCTGAAGACGTTTTATTTGGAGAAGCTGGAAGAACGTTTTTAAAGCTTGAGAACTCTTTTGCAGTAGTTTGAGAAGTTTGAGAACGTTTGAGTGTCACTGCGTTTTACTCTGCACGACTCTTCTAAGAAGAAGAGTGACTGAGCTGTCCAACCTGTGTGGTTTGGCTCAAGTCCGAGGTGTGAAAAAGAGCTGCCACGCCGCGCTCGTGTTTTCACATGGTAGCGGAGCCATGAAATCTCTATAGAAGCGCTGACACCAAGGTCGTCTATAACAATGCACGACGTTGGACCATTGGATAGGTACCCCCAAACAAAGGAATTTGGCCTAAAAAAAAAAAAATTATTTTTAAAACGCACCAGTTTCGAAGATTAAAGTTTCGATGAGGAGATTGCGAGGGAGGAAAATTTAAATCAGGATGAATAGTTACAAGCCCTTGCGATTTCTGCGAGGCAGCAACGTCGCAAGGCAAGGTCCGGAAAAGCAGCCATTTTGATTCACATATCTGCCAACGCACGCGTGGATGCCTGCGGATTCCCCTGCGGATGCGGAAAAACCGTTGCGAAGGACCACTGCGGATGCCAAAAACCACCACAAAATGGCCGCGGATGCATTTCCAGCGTTTGAGAAATACAAAGTAATAGAAAGCAACCCGCCCTGCGGATGCCCAATGGGGTGTGTGGCACATTGTATGGGGGGGGAGGGGGTTTGCTGCCGTTTCCTCCCCTTCCCTCGGTGACGCCTTCGTGTTGAAGAGTTCTCTTCTTCCCACTTGCGGCTTCCATGCCTCTTTCCAAACTTGGCCTTGCCACGCGTTGACGCCCCATCAGGTCTCGCCTCCCAGACTTGGCCCTGCCACATTCTAGGTTCCCATAAAGGGTCATAAAGGGTAGTGCCTGCCACATGTTGACGTCCTCAAAGGCGGTTTCTTCCACAGTAGCTCCTGCCATGCGTGCCTCGGGCAGGCCTCGGTAAGCCTGGAGCGCCTCGAATGCCAACAAACCTGCTTCATCATGGCCCCCAAAACAGGATCCAAAAAACCAGTAGAAACATGGCGGCCAGAAAGGGACCTCGACTGCAAGTGACTTTTGTGCTGTGCTGTTTTTTTTTTCCTTCCGAGTTTGGCCGATGTCGCTCTGAGGCTCGGTCCTGACATGAGCATAAGCAGTGAAAAGAAGTTTGTACAAAGGACACAGTTGGTCCAAATGAGCAGGCAGATCAAACCAAAAAGGCAACAAACACACAAAACCACCAACACACGACGACCCGCAAATCTCCCAGCCAGCCTGAAGCAGCGCACTCAGGGTGCGTTTACAATGATCAGAGAGATCAAAACTAACCCAGGAGAAGACTCGCAAGAGCCCTTCACATCGTATCCCATGCGGTATGACTTCAGGGGTCGTGATTTGGAGATAGTCTATGTGATGGGTACCTTCTTCAATTGGAGTAAATAAGAGGTGGCCATGTGCATGTCTGGCACGGCCACTCCACGCTGGATAAGGACAATATTATAGCTCATCCACAGCGAAGCGCATGACAGCAAAAACACGATTCTCTCTTCGACACTTAAGCCTCATTGCGGGCGATCTGGCGCCAAATCGCAGCTTTGTCAAAACTAACCCCCATCCCAACTTGTCACGTCCCGGCAATGCTTTCTGCCAGAGGACAAAAAGAAAACCTTTGCAGCACAGAACTTATTACCACAGCTGCGGTACCACATCCACCCGGGATTCTGTGCAACACACGCTGGAAGCAAAAGGCGGGTCAAAGGCTGTCAGCTTTTGAGTTGTGGCATGCACTAGCAAAAGGCAACACTGCGAAGCTAGCCAGTAGGGCAATCAAATGTCTGCAACAGCGACAGCGCGCCCAGACTTGTTCACGCGAAATTCGAACTTTCCAAAGATTCCAAAGTTTTCAAACACACCTGCTCCAGCCAGATGCGACTCACAAGCATTAAATGGCACCCAAAGCTTCTGCGGAACAAGATGGGTGCTCCTTGTCAGTGCATGAACTCAAAGCATTGGCGCAACAATCTATGTCCCTGCTTAAGTCTAATTCAGAAGCTTGACTCAGCAGGCTTGCCAAGCTAATTTTCTGTTTGTATGTGACAAGCTTGTTTGCCCATATGCTCCAATCAAACCAGCAGAGCCTCTGAGCCATCCACAGCGAAGCGTATGACAGCCAAAACGCGATTCTCTCTTCGACACTTAAGCCTCATTGCGGGCGATCTGGCGCCAAATCGCAGCTTTGTCAAAACTAACCCCCATCCCAACTTGTCACGTCCCGGCAATGCTTTCTTCCAGAGGACAAAAAGAAAACCTTTGCAGCACAGAACTTATTACCACAGCTGCAGTACCACATCCACCCGGGATTCTGTGCAACACACGCTGGAAGCAAAAGGCGGGTCAAAGGCTGTCAGCTTTTGAGTTGTGGCATGCACTAGCAAAAGGCAACACTGCGAAGCTAGCCAGTAGGGCAATCAAATGTCTGCAACAGCGACAGCGCGCCCAGACTTGTTCACGCGAAATTCGAACTTTCCAAAGTTTTCACAAACACCTGCTCCAGCCAAATGCGATTCACAAGCATTAAAAGGCACCCAAAGCTTCTGCGGGAGAAGATGAGTGCTCCTTGACAGTGCATGAACTCAAAGCATTGGCGCAACAATCTATGTCCCTGCTTAAGTCTAATCCAGAAGCTTGACTCAACAGGCTTGCCAAGCTAATCTTCTGTTTGCATGTGACAAGCTTGTTTGCCCATATGCTCCAATCAAACCAGCAGAGCCTCTGAGCCATCCACAGCGAAGCGCATGACAGCAAAAACACGATTCTCTCTTCGACACTTAAGCCTCATTGTGGGCGACCTGGCGCCAAATCGCAGCTTTGTCAAAACTAACCCCCATCCCAACTTGTCACGTCCCGGCAATGCTTTCTGCCAGAGGACAAAAAGAAAACCTTTGCAGCACAGAACTTATTACCACAGCTGCGGTACCACATCCACCCGGGATTCTGTGCAACACACGCTGGAAGCAAAAGGCGGGTCAAAGGCTGTCAGCTTTTGAGTTGTGGCATGCACTAGCAAAAGGCAACACTGCGAAGCTAGCCAGTGGGGCAATCAAATGTCTGCAACAGCGACAGCGCGTCCAGACTTGTTCACGCGAAATTCGAACTTTCCAAAGATTCCAAAGTTTTCAAACACACCTGCTCCAGCCAGATGCGACTCACAATCATTAAAAGGCACCCAAAGCTTCTGCGGAACAAGATGGGTGCTTCTTGTCAGTGCATGAACTCAAAGCATTGGCACAACAATCTATGTCCCTGCTTAAGTCTAATTCAGAAGCTTGACTCAGCAGGCTTGCCAAGCTAATTTTCTGTTTGTATGTGACAAGCTTGTTTGCCCATATGCTCCAATCAAACCAGCAGAGCCTCTGAGCCATCCACAGCGAAGCGTATGACAGCCAAAACGCGATTCTCTCTTCGACACTTAAGCCTCATTGCGGGCGATCTGGCGCCAAATCGCAGCTTTGTCAAAACTAACCCCCATCCCAACTTGTCACGTCCCGGCAATGCTTTCTTCCAGAGGACAAAAAGAAAACCTTTGCAGCACAGAACTTATTACCACAGCTGCGGTACCACATCCACCCGGGATTCTGAGCAACACACGCTGGAAGCAAAAGGCGGGTCAAAGGCTGTCAGCTTTTGAGTTGTGGCATGCACTAGCAAAAGGCAACACTGCGAAGCTAGCCAGTAGGGCAATCAAATGTCTGCAACAGCGACAGCGCGCCCAGACTTGTTCACGCGAAATTCGAACTTTCCAAAGATTCCAAAGTTTTCAAACACACCTGCTCCAGCCAGATGCGACTCACAAGCATTAAATGGCACCCAAAGCTTCTGCGGAACAAGATGGGTGCTCCTTGTCAGTGCATGAACTCAAAGCATTGGCGCAACAATCTATGTCCCTGCTTAAGTCTAATTCAGAAGCTTGACTCAGCAGGCTTGCCAAGCTAATTTTCTGTTTGTATGTGACAAGCTTGTTTGCCCATATGCTCCAATCAAACCAGCAGAGCCTCTGAGCCATCCACAGCGAAGCGCATGACAGCAAAAACACGATTCTCTCTTCGACACTTAAGCCTCATTGCGGGCGATCTGGCGCCAAATCACAGCTTTGTCAAAACTAACCCCCATCCCAACTTGTCACGTCCCGGCAATGCTTTCTTCCAGAGGACAAAAAGAAAACCTTTTGCAGCACAGAACTTATTACCACAGCTGCGGTACCACATCCACCCGGGATTCTGAGCAACACACGCTGGAAGCAAAAGGCGGGTCAAAGGCTGTCAGCTTTTGAGTTGTGGCATGCACTAGCAAAAGGCAACACTGCGAAGCTAGCCAGTAGGGCAATCAAATGTCTGCAACAGCGACAGCGCGCCCAGACTTGTTCACGCGAAATTGGAGCTTTCCAAAGTTTTCACAAACACCTGCTCAAGCCAGATGCGACTCACAAGCATTAAAAGGCACCCAAAGCTTCTGCGGAGCAAGATGGGTGCTCCTTGTCAGTGCATGAACTCAAAGCATTGGCGCAACAATCTATGTCCCTGCTTAAGTCTAATCCAGAAGCTTGACTCAGCAGGCTTGCCAAGCTAATTTTCTGTTTGCATGTGACAAGCTTGTTTGCCCATATGCTCCAATCAAACCAGCAGAGCCTCTGAGCCATCCACAGCGAAGCGCATGACAGCAAAAACACGATTCTCTCTTCGACACTTAAGCCTCATTGCGGGCGATCTGGCGCCAAATCACAGCTTTGTCAAAACTAACCCCCATCCCAACTTGTCACGTCCCGGCAATGCTTTCTTCCAGAGGACAAAAAGAAAACCTTTTGCAGCACAGAACTTATTACCACAGCTGCGGTACCACATCCACCCGGGATTCTGAGCAACACACGCTGGAAGCAAAAGGCGGGTCAAAGGCTGTCAGCTTTTGAGTTGTGAAATGCACTAGCAAAAGGCAACACTGCGAAGCTAGCCAGTAGGGCAATCAAATGTCTGCAACAGCGACAGCGCGCCCAGACTTGTTCACGCGAAATTCGAACTTTCCAAAGTTTTCAAAAACACCTGCTCCAGCCAGATGCGACTCACAAGCATTAAAAGGCACCCAAAGCTTCTGCGGAACAAGATGGGTGCTCCTTGTCAGTGCATGAACTCAAAGCATTGGCGCAACAATCTATGTCCCTGCTTAAGTCCAATCCAGAAGCTTGACTCAGCAGGCTTGCCAAGCTAATTTTCTGTTTGTATGTGACAAGCTTGTTTGCCCATATGCTCCAATCAAACCAGCAGAGCCTCTGAGCCATCCACAGCAAAGCGCATGACAGCAAAAACACGATTCTCTCTTCGACACTCAAGCCTCATTGCGGGCGATCTGGCGCCAAATCGCAGCTTTGTCAAAACTAACCCCCATCCCAACTTGTCACGTCCCGGCAATGCTTTCTTCCAGAGGACAAAAAGAAAACCTTTGCAGCTCAGAACTTATTACCACAGCTGCGGTACCACATCCACCCGGGATTCTGTGCAACACACGCTGGAAGCAAAAGGCGGGTCAAAGGCTGTCAGCTTTTGAGTTGTGGCATGCACTAGCAAAAGGCAACACTGCGAAGCTAGCCAGTGGGGCAATCAAATGTCTGCAACAGCGACAGCGCGTCCAGACTTGTTCACGCGAAATTCGAACTTTCCAAAGATTCCAAAGTTTTCAAACACACCTGCTCCAGCCAGATGCGACTCACAATCATTAAAAGGCACCCAAAGCTTCTGCGGAACAAGATGGGTGCTTCTTGTCAGTGCATGAACTCAAAGCATTGCCACAACAATCTATGTCCCTGCTTAAGTCTAATTCAGAAGCTTGACTCAGCAGGCTTGCCAAGCTAATTTTCTGTTTGTATGTGACAAGCTTGTTTGCCCATATGCTCCAATCAAACCAGCAGAGCCTCTGAGCCATCCACAGCGAAGCGCATGACAGCAAAAACACGATTCTCTCTTCGACACTTAAGCCTCCTTGCGGGCGATCTGGCGCCAAATCGCAGCTTTGTCAAAACTAACCCCCATCCCAACTTGTCACGTCCCGGCAATGCTTTCTGCCAGAGGACAAAAAGAAACCTTTGCAGCACAGAACTTATTACCACAGCTGCGGTACCACATCCACCCGGGATTCTGTGCAACACACGCTGGAAGCAAAAGGCGGGTCAAAGGCTGTCAGCTTTTGAGTTGTGGCATGCACTAGCAAAAGGCAACACTGCGAAACTAGCCAGTAGGGCAATCAAATGTCTGCAACAGCGACAGCGCGCCCAGACTTGTTCACGTGAAATTCGAACTTTCCAAAGTTTTCAAACACACCTGCTCCAGCCAGATGCGACTCACAATCATTAAAAGGCACCCAAAGCTTCTGCGGAACAAGATGGGTGCTTCTTGTCAGTGCATGAACTCAAAGCATTGGCACAACAATCTATGTCCCTGCTTAAGTCTAATTCAGAAGCTTGACTCAGCAGGCTTGCCAAGCTAATTTTCTGTTTGTATGTGACAAGCTTGTTTGTCCATATGCTCCAATGAAACCAGCAGAGCCTCTGAGCCATCCACAGCGAAGCGCATGACATCAAAAACCGTAAAACTTTGCACCGCTAAGTTGTGCCTTGAAAACCAAAACAAAACCTATCGCGATCAAAGTTACCCAAAGGCTTTTCCACAAATAAACAAACGTGAGTCAAACTTTCCGTGCTCTCTCGCTCAAATCACTCCAGACAACAAGCAACGCTTCAACACACACTCTGTTTCTCTCGCTCGGGCTTGAGCCAACGAATGTCGTTGGGTGTTCAGTTCAAATACTGTTTAAAGGTGACAAAAACCAAGGAGGGGTTTTTGTCTAAACTGCAAACTGGATTCCAGTCTTGACGAAATTCCGAAAAGCGATCCACTGAGGATCAAAAGCTTTCATTCGGTTCTCAAACTGTTGAAATGTTTCCAAACTGTTCAAATAATGTTCGGTTTCCTACAAAAACATCACAACTCTCAACTACAAAACGAGGCGAGTGCAACCGCAGTGTCGGTTGTGCTCGTTGAGCGTCATGAGATGCTCTATGAAGCATCGATCATCCAAAAACGTCCAAAAGTATATCTTCTACAGATGATATTCGGTCAAATCAAAACTACAAACTACGATCTGTCCATTCACAATCGTTCCAAGTCAAAATAGGCTCGTCCATAGACGATACTTGGTGAAATCAAAACTGTGCAACGTCACTGATCTCTCAGCGCTATACCAGGTAGGATTTTCACACCCCCTTTCGATGAGAGGTCAGTATGGAGTCTTCGTCCAATACGTAGTGCAGTCAATGCAATGCAATCCAGAAAGTCATGGCGTCCCATCACCATCCAGAAAAATCTAATCCTCTGACATACCTGCAATAGAAGAAGCTGACGAAGCAGTTCTTCGCTGACGAGGTACTGAATCTCCGAATAAAACCTGTGTAGAATGTTCCATTGTACAACATGCAGTGCACCTTGCATATTCAGTCACCGGTAGACTCTTGGAAGTACGACAAAATCGGGTCAAATGAAACTTCTGTCCTTGTTCAGCAGCAAAAATACATTGCCCAATCTCAAAAGTCGAAGATGAAATACGGCAGATTTCACAAATTGTAAGCCCTCTCTTCACATTGTCCCAATCTGGATAACAACGACAACGGCGATCAAGATGATAACACCTCTCCGCAGTTCCAATGTACAAATGATAAGAAGACGAAGTCTGAGCTCTGTGCATTTGTCTGAAGTCTGACGTCTCATCCGATGTAGCCTGAGTATATTCAGCCTGAATTGTCGCATCCCTCAACTCTGGACTAACTTTCTCAATAACTGTCTTACGTTCCAGTGCTCCACAAAGCCAGAATATAACAACTGTCCCCAAAGATCCAATCATCACTCCAGTCAATGCAGAAAATAGCACCACAATGAGAAGCTCATCCATGGCTGGCGAACGCGGCGCGGCCGGCCCGGGCTACACGAAAAAGAAAACACACACACAACAGAACAAAACAACTGGAGTGTGAGCGTCCTGATGCGAGCACTCTCTCAACGGAGTTGATAGGCTCCTGAAACTAAACTGGTGTCATCATCTGATTCCTGATGACAAAACCTGAGAATTCACTTAGTGAAGTCTTCACTGAAAACTGTGCCTGACAATCGAATGTCCCTGAATCCGCTGTGAACCATGCAGACATGCAAATTCCACTGAACGGTTCAGCTGAAAAAGAAAACTGTACTTTCCTGAAGTCAAACTGCTGACATGAAATGCAAACTGATGCAAACTGCAGTCAATGACAAACAAAATCACGATGTTTCTTCCTGTTGATCAATCCAACGAAGTGCAATAGCACGACAATAGAATCTGGCAAACTTATATGAGTATCTTTCCGTCATCGAATAGTTGACCTGATTCAATGGAGCGTGGTCCTGAGTATATTTACACTGAAATCTCTTTCCAAGACCTGTGGCAAGTACTTGATCCGAACATGCAATGCGAAAGACTTTACCAATGGGCTGTCCCTGACTGGTTTCCAAACCCATGGCACATGCAGCACAATCCGCAAACTTTTGCATGTCGTGGTCAGTCAGAAACTTCTTCAATCTCTCGTCTGACCAAAAACGGTTCGACTTCGGAAGCTCCAGAGTCACAGCACTACACACATTGCTCATGCCCTTGATATATGAAACATATCTCTTGCAATGATCAAGAACTGGCTCATTGATAAAGGATTTTTTTTAAATCCTGTCATTTTATGGATCATAGATCCACAAACATCATAGGATCAGATGGCCTGAAAAAAGAAAAACATGATTTAACCAGGATATCTAAACTGGAAATCGTCCAACGAAAAAATCCAAAATATTTTTTTTGGGATCATAGATCCACAAACATGATAGAGTCACGTGGCTTGAAAAAAGAAAAACATGATTCAAGCTGGAAATCGTCCAACAAAAAAACTCCAAATTATTGTTTTTATGTTCTCGCGGTAAGGAAAGCAACTCAACATTGGTTTCTACTTTAGCATGTCTATTAACATGTTGATTTGTGTTTTTTAAAGCATCTGGCAAATCGATAACAAAGACAAAAATATGTTTGAAAACATTTTTCAATTTGTTTGGAGGTTTTGACATTTTGGCACTGTGCTCATACACATGACATGTGGCATGCCATTTTTTCAAAAGAAAGTATTGGCTAAGTCATGGGAATGCTAAACATTTTCAAATCAAACCTGTGTGGGGGGGGGCAGGACGGACCAAAAAAGGCACTGTAAGAGTGCCAGGAGCTGTAAGAGCTTCAAAGGCTGTAAGAGCCTGGCTGTAAGAGCCTTCGAAGCTGTAAGAGCTTCATGGGCTGTAAGAGCCCCAAAGGCTGTAAGAGCCTAAAAAAGAGGCTGTAAGAGCCTATTACTAAAGGCTGTAAGAGCCGAAGGCTGTAAGAGCCTTGCCTGCCACCTGCCCAAACCAGGTTGCAAAAAATCATCCATGCTATGTTTTTCATTTCTTGGTTCAGAGTCCCGGGTTGAAAAACAAAGGCATGAACGGAAACAATATTTTAAAAGGGCAATATTGATTGGCAACACCCTCGCTAACTGTCAGCCATTCTATCCAACCAATCCATGCATTCATCCTTTCACTCTTTCATGTTTCAAAATTCAACCATTCACATACATTCCAGCATTCAACCCTGTAGCCCTGTAGCTGGTGGGGGGCTGTCAGGCAGGGCACCTGCAGCTCTCGCCAAATGTCATGTTAACATACTATGCTCTTACAGCACAGGATATGACAAAATACACCTGAAGAGTCACCACTTCGCCAACGATTCTGTGACCTTTTTCTTGCTCTTCGCACTGTTCAGGCAACTCTGCATGGCGGCCTGCCAGAGACAACAAGTGGGTTGGAGGCCCCAGCGTTCTTGATAAAGGGGTTTGCTTGACAGTTCAGTTTTTCACTGTGGCATGCGCGTTCTGAATTTTAAGTAGGGGCTCAGGTTCAATGCAGTACCTATGAAAAAATGATGGGAAGTCACCTAACTTTCTTCCTAGTGTTCGTGGGGCTCTCTGGTTCCCTCACATAGGTTATCCATGAAAAAATGATGGGAAGTCACCTTTCTTCCTGATGCATGTGGGGGTTTCTGGTTCCCTGACCCCTTGTTGGTACAACGCCTTTTGCCCGGTAGGCGCCTTCCCAGAAAAACACTTGCAAAAACCATGAAAAAAACGGTTTAAACAGCTGTTTGATTGAACCAAAGCACCACTTTCTGGGTTGTATTTCATTTTTAGGCTCGGATGATGAAAGGCGACTTCCCATAGCTTGGCTCAAAGTCAACAGCAATACCACTGAACATCCATCCAATCCATATACATGGCGAAAAAGGGAAAGAAGAAGGCTAGGAGCAGGAAAATGAAGCTGGGTCAGCGGTGCTGTCGGGAAAAATGTGGAGCAACTGGAGGAACCATATTCTCAAAAATTCATCGACGTGGCTCTATGTGGCTGTCACTTTGACCCACGCTTTGTGCGCGCGTATCACTGAAGTGTTGAAACTGAAAGCTTCCGACTTCCATTGGACTGGAAGAACCGTGACCATCGCGGCTCTGAAACGTCAGCCACAGGCCGGCTAGTGAAATTGAAATAGGACCTTATATCATATACAAATTTACAAATATATACACATGTATATAATATAATATAGTATAATATAATATAATATGATATATATATATAAATACAATTTACATCGAATATAATACATTCGTATCATAACTATTTTTGTGCGCCAGGTCAACAAAGTGCTTCTGAACGCAATCCTTCCTACACTTCGTGGTTTGAAGAAGAATGGGAAGTCAGTTGCACGCAAGAGACGCTGTGGCGTGCGTGGCACAGTGAGTTTCAAGGACGCGTGGCGCTGGCCTACAGGGCAGAACTATCTCTTCCCAGACAGGACTGGGAAATCTCATATCAAGAAGGACGTAGTCTGCCACGCGCTTCAGAAAGTTCGAAATTCATTCAGGGCTATGGATTCCCACAAAATACGGAGCCATTCAGGCAGACATACCATGATAAATGTGCTGAAATCAGAAAATGTACCAGCTGACGCTGGCATGGCGTTTGCTCGCATTTCTCACAAGCGTACTTACGACTTGTATGGCCAGCTGAATCAGTTGCAAGCAGGCCAAACTTTGAATTCAAACAAACGTTTGAAGAAATCTTTGAAATCCGTCTACAGCTGAAGCATCGAGCCTGTGAAAATGAAGCCTATCGTCGCTGGGAGAGTGTTGCCACAAGACCTCAATAGCAAAAATCCAAAACTGTTGGTTACAAGCTCTTACAGCTCCATAGGCTCTTACAGCCTCTTTGAAGCGAAAGTAACATCGGCACAATGAAGCTGTTCAGCTCATTTTTTTCTCACAGATGGATCACCATTCAATTTCTGGATCACCAAATTCCGTTTTTTCTCACAAAGGATCACCATTCAATTTCTGGATCACCAAATTCCGTGATGCGATTCTTCAGGCTGCCAATTCCGTAAAATTCAGATGCTTCAGTTTCCAGGGATTCAGTCAGTCGATCATGTCCAGGGGATTCAGTTTACTAACGGCAGGCCCGAACAATCAGCACCTAAGCCTACCCCTACGAGCCTACGAGTACAACCGACGCAAGGCACTCTGCAGCTCGAGCTCACTGCACCAACAGGCGGCCATCCACAAAATCATCCGTGGGTGGCGAGGCTCCGTTGGTGGGTCCGATCTCCACACCTCGTTGGCTTTAGATGGGAGAGTTTTTGATCATCTAAAAACAGTGGGTTTTCCTAACCCCAAAACAGTGAGTTAATTGATGTCCAAGCTGCCATTGGCCAGGCTGTCGGGGTGAAGTGCAGGTTGTGGCGACGGACGTTCGCGTGAGGACAGCACGCAAAGTTGTACAGCCGGATCGACCAGCCAGCGCCGGCGCGTTCTATCTGCCAGCCGCTTTGCGTCTCCAGATGCAACCGGCGCGTCCGCCTAGGTTTTGCCATGCTAGCTGTGCACTAACAGCAAGTTCCAGGTTTCAGGGCCAAAAAACAACAAAAAAAATACGAATAAACAAATAAATAATGAATTTTGGCAAAGTTCTGTGTTCTTCTGAAGAATGACACGGTAGCGTCTTCCCACAAAATTAACCACTCCGCATCTCTGTTAGCTGCCAGCTGATCCTGGTACTTGAAAAGGAGACAGTGCCTTCGGACCAATGCGACGGCCATGCTGATGGCAGAGTGCACGGAGGACAGGAGCTGCGTGCTGCACTGACGGGTTTGGTCAAAATTTCTGCATTTTGGGTAGATTTATTCAACAACATTCCACCAACTGGTTGGAATCGTGGTTCATCAGGCTCTTACAGCCAAATAGCAAAGTTCAGATCAAGAGCCAAAGAAATAATTCCCACCAACTGGTTGAAGTCGTGGTTAATCAATTTCTTACATGCCATGGAAGCAGTAATCAACAATTCAAAACCATGAGGCTCTTACAGCCAAACGGCAGTTCAGATCAACAGCCACGAAGCAGTTTGAACTGAGGCACCCAGACCATTGATGGTCAAATGTGGGACATGGACCGGTCATTCCTGAGCCAAACAAATCTGAATTCGGGCAGTGACACTCACTCAGTGATCAGGGTTTGGTTTCAAGGAACTCTCGATACTCCTTTTTTTTCCTCTTCCCTGTGCTGGTGGAAGGGTTCGTTTGCAAACACAAATAGATGGTGGAAAAGTTTTTACACACAGTGACATTACTTATCTGCCCGTAAGTCCTTTTGAAGTTAACTTTTTTCAATTCATTTGTTTCCACCATCCCTCTGTGTGCAGTACTGGCTGTTCCCTGATACCGATATGATATGCTCATATACCTGCCTGACACTGAAACTGCCAAGTTTTACAATTAAGATTAATGAACAATTGGTTGATTGCTGCACCAGGGATTTTTGAGCCTTGAAAAAATCGACTGCCTGTCTCAGTCGGAGTCGGCGCCCTTCACTTTTGCCTTCTTCTTTTTGCCGCTGTCCTTCAGATGCTGGGGGCAAAACATGCTGCACATGTGCTGAAGGAATTGCCTCTTCTAAGGCCAGGAGTCGTGGAATATAAGAACTATTTCTGTGGAAATATGGTGAAATATCATGAGATATTTTTTCATTTTGAGTTTTGTCGGGTGTCCTTTTCATCCTTTTTTTTTCCTCTTTTTGGGCTTCTTCTCGTCATACTTCTCCTCTTTATCCTTTTCGTCTTCCTTCTTCTTGCCCTCGTCATACTCTCCTCTTTATCCTTTTCGTCTTCCTTCTTCTTGGCCTGATCGCCGCCTTCCTTCTCTGGGTCCTTCAGGTGCTGAATGCAAAGCATAGGGCACATGCTGAAAGATTTGCCTTGTATAGGTCATGAGCCACGGAAAATTCTGTGGAAGTATGAAATATCCCATCACCTTTTTTTCCATACCGACGCGTCCACATGTAATGAGCCCAGCAGGACCAACATCAGCGTCACCTGAGCAGGCAAGTGGGACTGAGACAAATGGTACCAGGGTGCTGTAAAAGCACAAAAAAATAAAGTAAGACTGCAGGAAAAAGTGCTGTAAGAGCACTGCTACAATGGGTGGATTACCAGGGTGCTGTAAGAGCACAAGACATTTAAGTAGGACTGCAGGAAAAAGTGCTGTAAGAGCACTGGTACAATGGGTGAACCTTACAAACTATAAGAACACCAACACAAGCAACTAGTCCTGGTTGAAGTCGTGGTTGCAATGATCAGGCTCTGACAGCCATGGAAATTAAATTTCATCAGGCTCTTACAGCCAAACGGGCTCTTACAGCCGTGGATCGTAGCAATCTGAACTGAGGCGCCCAGACCATTGATACGAGCGAAATGACCTGATTAGTGCATGGGTGAAGCTTATCACAGTTGGTCTTGAAGCCGCATTCTTCCGTGTCTACAAGAAACAGCCGCTGCATCTTTTTCTAAATTGCCCATGTAAATCACAACCAGACACCATCATCACCAGTGCTTGCATCGAAGGCTATAGGCTGACTTGTGAGCCCTGCACTGTAAAACAAACGGTCCATGATTTTTGCAATCACTGGAACAGTGAAGGAGTTCCCCACCATGGCACGCATCTTTGCCTCTGTGACATCCCCCGGGCGCTGAAGTCTCCCAGGGTAAATCCCTTGCAATCGAAAATATTCACTCAAATGCAATTTTCGCTGCCGGCTGAATGACCAATATCCATTGCTTTCGCACCTACTCTTCGTCAGACAAGGAGCATAACCAATGCTGAAAGGGGTTGAACTTTGGCACCAATTGGAGCTCATGCCGATGTCTGCAATACCATCACATCTCATGGGTTGCCTCTTGTCTTGCAACTTCTTGTAGCAGGTGATGAGGTTGCGAATTTCGGTCTTGCTGTGAGGCCATACTGGTCCGCTGCCATCCTGAGGGTCCAAAGCAGATTCAAGGGACACAGGGGCCTGCGGTTCCGGCCATCTGAAGTCCCGGACAGGATCATGCACACCAACAATGTACAAACGACCTCGGGATTGGGCTACTCCATGGTCCTTCGAGTTCAGAACTCTTGCCTGCAGCTTGTAGTATGGTTTGCCACCAATGTCCTACCGAGAGCACAAGGTTCTTTTCCCCTGCAACACTGCAAATCCAAATTCAACACATGGTCGTGTTGAAAACCTGAAACCCATGAGATTTCACAAACCAAAGCAAGGTCCTTCAAAGCCTTGAGCACATCTCTGACCAATTCATACGCCTTCTTGAACTTCTGAAAATTTTCGACATTCTCCAACAAGAAGGTTCGTGGTCGTGTCAGCCGGATGCGCTGGAGAACATAGAGCAATACTTTTCCGTCCTCACTTTCCAAGCCATCACCCGTGCCCAGCACAGAGTACGGTTGGCACGGGTAGCCTGCTGAAAAAAAACAACAGGGAGGTGATTGGGCACAAAGTTGCGTTGAAGCACGCTCCTGACTGCCACATCGGAATCACTCACCCATTCCTCCTGAAATGGAAGATTCAACGATTCCAAGGCCATAGCAGCTGCATTCAGACCAGTGCAATCTGAAGCTACGGACAGAACATCTTTCTGCAAAACACGGCAGCGACGTTTGGGCATCTTGAGTGAAAAAAACTGCCCCTCAAACAAAGACTGTGCTCTCACAGCACATTCACTGACAGCTTAAATTCTGAGGAACCCCATGGCCAGTCTGATGCAAAATACAGCCAATGTCTTGGCCCCCAGCACAGACCCTCACGGATTGAAGCCTCAGTGAATGCGATGCGACATGCCTCAATGACATGACATGTGCCATTGGGTCGAAACTGGTGTTGCTGAAAGCTCTTACAGCTTCAAGACACAGGAGAAGTAAGGCCACCAGGACCCTTTTTTTTGACCTCAGGCACCCAGCCTGTCAGGACTTCTTGACATGAATCGCCAATTCGGTGCCGGATTCCATATCACAACTCTGTCGGGATTTTCATCGACAGACTACTGTGCTTTGTGATATTCTCAGTTGGCGCTCAGGGCTTGAGCAAATTCTATCTCCACCAACACAATGCAGGCGATTCAATATGATTCAATGTTCAGCAAGGAACTTTGGAGGGGGC
>CAMXCT020006660.1:0-28720 GCA_947184155.2 Cladocopium goreaui | reverse complement strand
CGCTTTGCATCTTTTGGAATACACGGCCTTCAAGCCTGGCGGTGAGTGCCTGGCAGTGTTCGGCCGTGAATGCCAAGCCGAAAAATGGGATACGGCGCTCTAAGCACAGCTCCGCCATCCTCCCATCCCCAGCCAGTGCCACAACGGCCACGGGGTCGACGGCTTGGATGAGTTCCTCACAGAGCGCCGACGGCGGGCTGTGATACAAGAAGGGCTCCATGTCGTTCTTGTCCCTTGGTTTGCCTCCCTTGGCCCCAGACTCTTCCATTTCATCATCGTCACCTTCGCTTGCATCAATGTTGTCATCGTCGTCTTCTTTTCCACCCACGGCAATCCTTGCGCCATGCTTCCCCAGCAAGACCAACTTGTCTTTCATCTTCATCAGCCAGGCATCACTGTCCTGCTGCCATGAGGATGCCGTGAATGGACCTAGGAAATTTCCTCGGTTCGTGCCATTGGAGTGCAGCCTTTGGTGCTCATTGAGCTGCAATCCGTTCCTGGTGATCAGATGGATCCTTTGAATCTGGTTGATGGACGAGAATCCACGGACCTTGGCAAGCCTTTCGGTGATGCTGCTTTCTGACATGGTGGCTGTCCAGGTGCGAACTTGCTTCTTGCACGGTGCAGGCTTTTGAAGCTTGCCTGCTGCATCTGGCTCAGGAGCAAGGCAGAAAACACCAATCAACCTGCCTTTGTTTCCATCCTTGCCGCAGTCACACAAAGCATAGATGTCTCGTGGATCAAGGTCTTGGTTGGGGTCTTTTCGTTGCTGCACCAACCGCACGAATCTTTGGAGGTGGCCTCCGCGATTTCTGAGGCCAGGCACGCGCAAATGTGGCTGTACCTGAGCTTCGCCGGCATCGGCTTGGTCGTACCACACCAGTGTATGAGTCTTTTTTTCGGCATCTCCTGAAGCGCTGCCTGCCACCGACTGCTTCAAGCTTTCCAGGAGATCCTCATCGCTCTTTGTCTCAGGCTCCAAAACCACATAGGTCTTCACCAAAGATCGGGCCTGGGTCATGTGCCTTTCCAATCGTTGCAGATCCTCTTTGTCTTGCTTGTCCTCACTCGCTTGCAGCTCAGCATAGGTTGCCATCACGGTCTCAAAGGATTCAATGCCAAAAGCTGCTTTGTCCTGAACAAGGATGCTGAACACCACAATCAAAAGTGAACCATCTTTTGAAATTTTGGAGGGTGCCAATACAAATCATTATATAGTGGGCTGCCCCAGCCGTCCTCTCCAATTTCGTGCGCATCCGAATCAGCATTGCCACTGTCAGCACCCGGCTCGTTCTTGGACTCAGCACTGGTTTGCTTTTCCTCCTGGTAGCCAACAAAGAAACTTTCTTCAAAAAAAACATGCTCAACTTCACAGAAGAAAAGGTTCTTCTAGGTTCTTACTTTTAAAGGCTCTTCATAGGCTCTTACAGCCCTTGAAAGGCTCTTACAGCCATTGAAAGGCTCTTACAGCCCTTCCAAGGCTCTTACAGCCCTTCAAAGGCTCTTACAGCCTCACGACGTCTCACAACACCATATGCGCGGAGTCCTCAATCTTCTCAGCCACTTCGTCCAAGGACTCCGATAAAGGACTCATCTTCAAAAGCTCTCCCAAAGCTTTTTTGCTCCTGAGCCATGTGACAATGAGGTCGTCGTATGTGGTGCTGTAGATGCATCCATCCAGCACTGTGAGGAAGAGGTCCGCTGATGGTGGAAAAGAAGTCCGCCAGCCACAGGAAGGCTGCGTATCCATCGGCAACCAGGAGTATCCCAATGCTGCACGGTATGTTTCCAAGTCGACTGAAATCTCCTGGATCTTTTGCAACGACTGTCCCTGCACTCCAACCTCAGCAGCCCAGTTCAGAAGTTCCCTCTGAAAGTCCAACTTGGCCATGAAGACATCGCACAGCTTGCTGGACAGCTCCCTCTTGGAGCACTGGTCTGCATCCAATGCTCCTTTCTCAAACAGGTCGGCAAGCAGCAAGACCATCCACTCCAGTTTTTTGACACTTGAGGGGCCAGTGCCTGCTTTGCCCAGCATTGCAAACAGCTTGTGGATGGAATCCAGAGGGTTGTTGATGCCGTACACATCGTCGAGATACAGCAGCTTGGAAACCACCACCGTCGACTTGGTCAACATCCTTGAATTCACTGCCAGGGACCTTTCCACAAAACACTCGGTGACTTTTTCCGAGTAGTCCGACATCACCAGGTCCGAATTGTAGGTGTCGCTAACCTGTTTTGCCCACGAAACCTTGGGTCCCTTCTGAGCAGATTTTTTCTGTTTCTGCATCCGAGCTGCGAAGTTCACAATGTCCAAGCAGCGGCTGAGGCTTGAGTGGCGAATGAGTTCATGCTCAATTCCGCTCTTCTCCCTCAATTGGCAATTTTTGAAATGCAAAGTCGAATCCCTCTCCACAACCTCAAAAGTGATCAAGGTGTTGAGGATGATGTTCCTCCATTGCAGCAGCTTGTCATGCTCTTCGTTGATGACATCGCGATGCACTGCAATGATGAATGAGTGCAGTGGCTCCGCTGGACTCACCCGGCGAAGGAACCCGGGTGCTGGGACCACTTGATGCCTGCCATGGCAAAAGGATTGTGGAACCCCAACCACCACCTCTGAAATCAAAGGCTTCGGAACATTGTAGTAGCGCTCTGCAATCTCACTGCATTTCCTGGTTTTGATTGCAGTGTGAGCGATCGCTGGGTCCAAAGCCAAGTCCACCCAGAAGAAGTTTCCAGCCCCCGAAGCTGGCCTGGGCCAAGATGCAATCCAACTGGGAAATGCCAAAGCTGAGACGTGTTTCTTGCAATAAACTTTGTGAAACAGAATGATATTATCTCTACAATAATGACATGTCCCTCAGAACTTGACAAGTAACAAGTATGTTTGCAATGACAAGTATGTCTGACTCTGAGTTTTTGGCCCACTGTTTGCACGAAGTGTTGACTGCACGGATTTCGAGTTCACAGGGACGTACTTTCCGGCCACAGCATCGCTTGTCATCACATCATGCATGATCGGGTGGGCCTTGATCCCCTCCACACACTCGTGGATGTAGGCCATGTGCTTGGCATTTGCAGCTGCAACCGCCGGCATCGTTGGTGCAGAAGCACAAGGTGCCAAGACTTCGTCTGCCATGACTGACCAGAGCAGGAGTCGCAGAGTCAGGTTTGAAAGCTAGTTGGCTGAGGATTTAAAAAAAATACGTCTGCAGGTCAAGAGGGCTGGACCAAAGTGAGGGGCCCGATCATTGATTCAAATTTCAGGACCGGTCCTGAAGTTTGAGAGGGCACCCCCTGACCATTGAGGATTTAAAAAAAATCCGTCTGCAGGTCAAGAGGGCTGGACCAAAGTGAGGGGCCCGATCATTGATTCAAATTTCAGGACCGGTCCTGAAGTTTGAGAGGGCACCCCCTGACCATTGAGGATTTAAAAAAATCCGTCTGCAGGTCAAGAGGGCTGGACCAAAGTGAGGGGCCCGATCATTGATTCAAATTTCAGGACCGGTCCTGAAGTGGGAGAGAAAGTCGGGTGGCCGACGCTGTCTCAACATCATCCGTCCTACTTTTTCAAACGTCTCCACAAATTGAAACAATGGAAAAAAAGCTCTTACAGCCTCATGAGACACCCAAAATTCACAATGTTGTATCGACTTCGTCCGTACTTACTTGTTCAAAACGCGGCTTGCAACAATGGGAAAAGGCTCTTGCAGCCTCATGATTCGCAAGTTTTGCTCCCAATGAGTTTCTGAGAATCCGACTGGACTCTGCACTCAGTCAAGAATTGCTTCACCTCAATGTGAGCATTTTTGGCAACTTGGTCAATTTGAACATTTTTTGGTCAATATCAGTTTCCATTTGGTTTTCCATTTGTTTTGGTCGATATCAATTTGAGAACATTTTTTGGTCAATATCAGTTTCCATTTGGTTTTCCAGTTGTTTTGGTCGATATCAATTTGAGAACATTTTTTGGTCAATATCAGTTTCCATTTGGTTTTCCAGTTGTTTTGGTCGATATCAATTTGACAACATTTTTTGGTCAATATCCGTTTTCCATTTGGTGTTCCATTTGTTGTGGTCATTCAGCACAAATGCACAATTTTAACATTTCAATACGTTTACAAACTATAAAAGTGACATTTCTCATTTTGCATCATTTTTGCCCTTGTGTCTTTCTATTGCTGTCTCCCCCGTTGTTGTCCGAGAGCCTTGCCGGGCGCTCCAAAAAGGGCCTCAGGGGGGCACTATGGGACGCTTTTGTCCTGCAGATACTGGCTTGCAGCGCTCCAATCTTTTTGACTCCCCGTGATTCCCTGAGTAAATGTAAAGATCACTGCGCACAGTGAAACAAGCGAAGATCATTGTACAAAATATCCTCCGAGATTTTTCACACGGAAAAGAAATTGTCCATCTTGACATCTTCACAGCAAGGTTCCATCTTCACATCTTTGAAGTCATGGCTCGCATCTTGGAAGACAGAGCCAGGTTCCATTTTCACATTTTGGAGATCAAGGCCAGGTTCCATCTTCACACGAGTGGAAGAGAAACCGTCGTCATGGGAAGGTTCCACCTTCACATCCTTCAAGACCAGACCATCCCTGCACCCAGTTTCCACCCTGACATGGAGGCCGTTGCTTGCATGAGCAATCTTGACAGGGTTCGCACCCATGGAAATTGTCAAGGCTCCTGCCATGACGTCTCCTTCACTCTCGTCAGACTGAATGGGACCTTCGCAGATCTTCAAAGGCACTGGGATCTTTGCAGGTTCGCCAGGTAGGGGAATTTTCAGAGGTGTGGAGCAACATCCTTCCACCATCTCCGCATGGAGAAGCTTGCGCTGCAACATGGCATCCATGACAAGGATCATTTGGCGAGACACTTCTGCCTTGAGGGCTTCCATTTCACAAAGTCTCTGGTAAAGGATCGAGCCATCCATGGTTTTCAGCTGATCTGGGGTGAAGGCACCATCCAGATTTGCGATGCAGTCCGAGGGGCTGTCTCCATGACCCAGAACTCTTCCCACAAGAGGACCAATCCCTGCTGCTTCTTGAGCTGCCAAACGGCTGGAAGCCTGCAGAGCAAGCTCTGCGTCGGAGGCCAATCCATACAGCCATTCATGATTTTTCGGCAATTTCTGATTGCACTGACGTTGGAATTTCTCTCTTTGCGAACGCAGCAACTTTTGCCTGTCAGAGCGCTGGCGCTTGTTGCTATCGCATGGAACAGCAAGTTGAGACATGATCGGGTTGTGGACTCGGAGTGACCAGGGTTCGCTCCCTGAAGCTTGGCTGAGAACAGCTATTTGGATGAAAGGGTTGCTGAGGTCAAAGCGCAACGGAAAAAAAACAGTGAGGCTCTTACAGCCCAAATTGAACACAACTATTGCAAAAGGCTTCCAGATTCAAGGCAGAGAGAAAAACAATTGCGAGGCTCTTACAGCCCAAATTGAAGACAACCATTGCAAAGGTTTCAAGTTCTTCAGACAAATCTTTTGAGATCCAAACTGTCTCAGTGCAGGACTTGCTCCAGCTCGAAGGCCAAATGACCTCAATGTCGTCATTGAGCATCAAAAACCATCACATGCAAGTTCTGTTTTCAAGTTTTGAAAGTAATACATCATCCGATCAACTTGCTGCTTTCTCTCTTCACCGCACTGTCGCAACCCAAAGCTGACTGACCACACAGGTCATAGACGAAGGCATCTAAAACTGAATTCTTGACTAACAATGTTCCGTATGAAAATTTGGTTCTTTCACAGAACCATTCTCATGCACTAAAATTCAAAATCAAATCAAGATCCACGGCGCCCATCCAAGCCATGAGCAGACCGCATTGGATCAACAAAAATTAACTTCTGTGCAAGATCATCGCTCGTCAAAAACAGCTTGACTTCACTGAGCTCTCCCTGCTTGTCTGCAACAGTTCCGAAAACCATCACTTGCGTGTGTTTTTGGTCCCTTGTCGCCTTTCGCTTGGCTTTCAAGAACTCATCCAAGTTGCCCTGGAAGATCCAGCCTGAAGTTCCTCGAAAGGGCTTGCAGTAGTGCATGATGTTCTGAGCAACCTCCTTGCAATCTCTGGCGAATCGTGGGGTGATGTAGATGGTGCGCGCAATGCTGGTTGCTGACTTGTGGAGCAGGAAGCTGCCCCTCTGCCCACAGGACCTGAAACAAAGGATGTCGCAGACCAGTTTCCCATGGAGGCCAGCTAGCAACTTATCCTCTTGCGACTGTGGCTCTGTGACCTCTGTCCAAATGTGCATCTCTGCCTGATACTTGGATTCCTCTGGCACCAACCCCATCTTGCGACTCAAACGGTGCAGTTCAAACTCGCCGACAGCAACCTGAACAGCTGCACCCCACCAAACTTTCAAGCCTGCCACGTTCGGGAAAGAAGGTCTGGTCAAGGAGAGGCGACGGCTCTTCAATGCTTCCTGGCAGAGCTCTTGATCATGCTGCTGCCATTGACGAAACCAGTCTTGCATGGCCGGGCTCAAGCTGTCCCAAGGCACAGCTCCCTCAGCAATTGCCTTCATCAACCGGCCCAAAAGCTTTGTTTCCAAAAAAAAAAATTTCTCATGCCCTTCGCCCCAGCCGTTCACTCCAACAGACCCCATCACAGGGTTCACTGCTTCTGACAAATTCACTGAACCTGCGGCAGCATCAACCTCTCGACGCCGCTTCCTCATGAACGCAGCTTCCGAGGTGATCTTGTCCTTGTTTTCTTCATCATCTGGCTGAGTGCGCTTGCGTCCTGCAAATGCCCAAAACTTGACTGGAGATGTGGCTCTTACAGCCACCCCTATTATATCTTGGGTTTGCCACCTATACAGCTCTTACAGCTATTTAATGGCTCAGCTGAAAAAACCAAACAAGGCAACAGCAGGTCCTTTCGAATCTTCAGGAACCTTCTGTCTGTTTCGAGGTGGACCATAATGATTAGTCCATACAGCTCGAGCAGACTCAATCAGATCACTGTACTTGGGCAAGGCGACAGGTTTCCCTTTGCTGGCTTTGTTCAAGGACAACAGCTGTAGCTCGTCGTCCAGACGATTCTCTCCTACGTCTCCTCTTTTTCTCGCAGCATGAAGGCCCTTTGCAAAAGCTCTCTCAACACCAGTAGTATTGATTTGCCAGGAGAAAAGCCTGATCAATGCCGCTTCCAAAGTTTTTTTCGGAGAGGCCTGCGTCTTGTTCTTCAAGTGGGCAGTACGCCAAGCATCTTCAGATGACTTGCTCCCGCCCTCCAGGAAGTGCCACTCTGCACTTGGCCTCATGTCAAGGAATTCTTGACAAAAGCAGTCTGCATCAAGCTCTAAGAGGTTCGCGAGGCACTTCACATCTTTCATGTTGGGAGTAGCATCCAAAGAGAATATCCTGAACAACTGCAGGGATTCAAAGTGGGGCATCTCGGCACGAACAGTCATGCGCACAAGTTCAAGCCAGTTCTGCATCCTTTGAAAACATCTATCAACAACATCAGAGGAAGGAGTCTTGATACTCCTGACTCCTCCATCAACAAAAATGTTGCAAGGTTTCTCCAATGTCTTCATCATCAATGCCGTGTAGCCCGTCTGCATAGCTCCCCTTTGTGCTCCGAAAAGCCAGGTGCATTTCTGCAGAAACTTGTGCATTCGCAATGATGTTGGCCTTGAAATAGGTATCCTGGTCGAAATACCTATTCACCTCCATTGTCTCATCCGTTGCATCTGCCACCAGGGCCAATTGAAAGGCTGACTCTGCCGTCACTGTATTCAGCCACTCTCTGGCCAACTGGCCTTCATTGGAATTTTTCCCTCTCTGCTCCAAGATCCATTGGGCCACCCTCAACAAGGGCTGGAAAAAAAGCACAGCTCTTCGGAATGGCTGCGCTGCACTCACGAATCTGTGTTTGGCGCAAGCCAAATCCCGAATCCGTTTGGCGGATGGGCCTGACAGTTCCGCGACAGCTTCCTGAAACCTTTTGCGGAACACTCCTGAGAAGCGAATTTTTTGTGTAATCGCCCTGGGGCCAATGACCAAATCCCGGACAAGCTTGTGGATGTAGGGGTCTGTGGGCCAAGTCCGGCTCAACAACCTCTGAGATGCATGGGCTTTGTCAAACTGCACCAGTTTCAGTGCAGGAAACCATCTCTTCAGTAGCTGGCCTGATCTTTGCTCATCGAAAGCTCCATCAGCACCAAAGGCTTCAGTACACTCTTTCACATGTCGAACCAGATCACGATCAAGGGCCGCTGTTTCATTTGCACAGTCACGCACAGGCATACCCAACCCAGTTGTCGCGAACTTGTGCAAGATGAAGACAGATGCTTGAGCGATGTCTTTGGAAGTCAATCCAAAACGCTCGTTCAAATCACACTGCCCCAAATGGCCAGTAGTCACCTTCAGGTTGTGGTCAACAGAGACGAAGCTGACCAGCAGCTGGCCATCTCGCACATCCTGCTGCCAGCAAACCGAAGCAGAATTCTGTAATGAGGTTCGGAGAGCAATCCGATGCGCCTGCCAGGATAGGTGTGTAATTTGTGGGTGTCTTAGATGTTCTTATTGGGTTCTTTCATCTTAGTTTCTCGTAGCAGCTACACTTGAATGACATGTCTAATTTTTGGAGCCCATGCCCCATGCCTCAGCCAAACACCACATCATGACACGGCACTTCCAAGGTCCACTCTCCTTCAGCTCTGCTGCACCCCGCCAGACAGATTCCAGACATTCAGCAAACTGCTGCGCCGAAGGGGCAGCAATTGGAACCCCGCTGGATTTGAAGCTCTCCGATCGGGAAATGTGAGCTGTCGACCTCTCGTGCTTTTGGAAAACTGATGTCTGGGCAGTCTTGATGGAGCACTCTGCGAAACCATTCTTGTCACGTTGGCTTTCAGGGGCGTTGCGGCAAATGGTGCATCCTAGTGATTTCACCTTGCCGTCCTCCTCCACCACAATGAGCCATGGAAATCTTGATGTCCAAACGAAGGAATGCTTCACCCACAAAGCATCGAGGCCCTTCAAGCACGTCTTGCCATGACCCTTTGAATCCCTGGAAGTGGACAGCGGCATCTTGAACACAAATGTGCTGGCAACGAAATCAATGTAACATTGAGCTCTGAACCTTGAATGACAGAAACTCAATGTGACCGGGCTCTTACAGCCCTGAGAGCTCTCAACCATTTGGGGAGCCAGCACTGCTTGACTGCCACCTCCGCTGCCTGACCAGATAGCTAGGCACCATTGCAATGGATGTGCCCACGGACATGTTGACAATCAATGTCTTGTGGGGATAAAATGTATCAGCACAGCCTGGTTCCGCGTGCCCCAGCTGCAACAACTACAGAAGACCTCTCCAATTGCCTGCCATGGATGGATGACTGACGTGACTGGAATGCTGGAAAAGGCTTCCAAATTCAAAGCAGAGGAAAAACAATGAGGCTCTCACAGCACAAATTCAACTCAACCATCACTAAGCCTTCAGGTTCTTCCGACCAGAAGAAAGGTTTCTATTCCCAACTGTTAGACAAGTCTTCCAGATCCAAACCATTTCATCCAAAGACGTCCTCCAGCTCAAAGCGCGCATGGCCTCAATGTCACGGAATGTTCTGTTATCAAATTCATCATCTGATTCGCTTGGGTGTTCAAATTTTCGAAATAATCAACCAGGAAGCATCGAGACTTTTCAAACTCCCCTCAACGTGACAGTGAGCCCTGACATCCCTGACAGCTCTCAACCGCTGTAGATTTTTATAAAGTCATACTTGGTTCTTGCAGCCCTGACAGCTCTGAACCATTTGGGGCGCCAGCAATGCTTCCAGCAGATGACCGCAGCTTCGCCCGCCACTACACAAATCACAGCTGCAGTCAATCCAAAGTTCAATGACAATGAACATGCCGATGGACATGTTGACAATCAATATCTTGTATTTGCCTGGTTCATGTCTCTGCCACAACAACCAAAGGAAACCGTAAATTGCTCGAAAACTGCAAATCCGCATGGCATCGTAATTTCCGCCCCATACCTGGTATCTATTATGTAATTTCCATGACTCATGACCAGGGCTCTTACAGCCCGAAACATATAAGAGTTCTTGCAACTCTTTGAGGAGGAGTGAGTCAAAAGTCCTTGGCGTCTTCTGCTGACATTGCCTCCTGTTCCTGCCAAGGCTGGAAACAGAGCGACACATCTAAACTGAATGGGAATGAGGCTCTTACAGCCCTGCGAGCAACAACGAGAACAAAAGCCAGGGGCTGGAAACCAAGTGTTGTCAGCATGTCTACAAATCAAAACCACATGGAACTCGTATACAACCTTGCCAGCCACCAATGAAAGGAAAAGTCCTTGTCGCTCTCTGTTCTCGCAGCCTTCTTTGATTCCTTCCAGGGACTGGAAACCAAATTATATCAACATGGCAATAAATGTGAGAAGAATGGAAATTAAGGGTCTTACAGTCCTTGGAATCCTCTGCACCAGATCGTCGCATCGACGCTTTCTTTGCCTCCTTCCAGGGGCTGGAGGCCAAGTGGAGTTAGCAAATCATGGGTTGCGACGCTGTCCTCCTCAATGATCCTCTTCCTCAATACTTTCGCTTCTTCAAGGAGTTTTTCCTTCGCCGTTGCCTGCAATGAAACGAAAAATAAATCATGTATGTTGGTTGAAAAACGGGAGCGTTCAAATTCAAACAACATTCACAGGCCTGCTGCTCTTCTAATGCATTCTTCATTTGCCTGATCTTGAACATCTCCATGTCCTGTCAAGGCTTTAGAGGGGGCAGCATGGACATGTCAGCAACGCATCACATTGCCGGCCTGCCACTCCTTGAACAAGGCCTCATACTTCTTCATGGCCCGATCTTCCCACTTCTTCTGGGCCAGTTCCTGCATAGTCTATGTGTGTGTGTGCGCGTGCAACAGTGTAATTGTGTGTGTGTGTCTGTGTCTGTGTGTGTGTGTGTCTGTGTCTGTGTCTGTGTCTGTGTGTGGGGGGAAGAATACTAAAACCCGGCCTCTATCTTCTGTTTCTCCTGCAGCCACCACTCTTTCCAGGCCCTCGCATTATTGGCCTGAAAGAGATAAACATGGCGTGAAGGAGATAACCATAGGGCTACACACACACACACACTCACATGGCGGGCAGGCCTTCTCTATTTCGGCGGTTTCTCTGTCTTTCTCAGCCTTTTCTTTCTCTTTTTGGGCCTGGATTTTGTCTTTCTCAGCCTCTTTTTTGTCTTTCTCAGCCTGGGCAACCTTTTGCGAAGCCCATTGCTGAAAATCCTTCCATTTTTCTTTATTCTCCGGGGCCTAGGATTCAAAGGCGCCCAAGCTAAGTGCACATCAATCCTCAAACTGAATTCTATGTTTTCATTGGCTGAACTTGAATATTAAAACAATCTCCTGCCTGGTTTTGAGACTTCAGGGCAGCCTGGTGCCAATGGTCACGCTCTTTGAGCAGCGTTGCCGCCTGCCAGCATTCCACGAGAAAAATAGCACTAATTACGCCTAGTTTTTTTGCTCTTACAGCATCATTCATTCAATGAATCCAATAAGGGTAAGTTGAGAATGCGGGCCTGGTTGTTCAGCGCTGACGCTTGGCACTGCAGCTGGTTTGCCTGCATGCCGTGAAACAGTGACACAGTAGCGACCAACCCACCTGGTTTTTGACAGCATGGTTGATCGATGGGTTTTATGCATACTCCTAAGCAGCATGATTCCCAAGCAGTGCCTGCTTCTCCCACTGCGTGCAGTTGGCCAGGGCTGCTGCAGCCTCCCATGTGCACAATATCTCTCACCCGGCCGTCCGACAAATGCGCCAACCTGCCTGGGCTTGCGAGCTTTGCAGCTGCCCTTGGAGGTTGGTCTTCTCCATGAGGAGGGCTGATACTCGCGACGCCGCCTGCAAGCAGTCTTGTGCATGAACATGCATGAACACAAGAATAACTGGCAAAGTTTGATGCTCTTACAGCACCGCAATCTTCTGATTGCAATACCACATTTCCCATAAATAAAACCCTCTAGACTTGGCAATCAGTTGGATGCTCTTACAGCATCAGAATCACTGACAACGTCACCCACCCCAGCCTGTAGCTGCGTCGTCAGCAACTCCTCGCTGAGCTTCTTGGCAGTCTCGCACACTTGCCAATATTTGACCAATTCCAGCTGCATTTGGCCATGTTTTCGCCTTTGCGGCCCCAGGGTCAGGAACATGTCACTGAACCACTTAGGACACTGCCCCTGACCCTGGGGACCGCCTCCTGCCGCGGCTTGCTCGCCGCTGGGGGCCACATGGCCGGCGCTTGGCATTGGCCCATCATGGGCGGGCATTGGCGGTGCCGGCTGCATGACCTTCGGTGTCAGCGGCATGACCTTCGGCGGCATCTTCGGCGGCATCTTCGGCGGCGTCTTCGGCGCATGGGCGCCCTTCGGTCCGCCCTGCGGCGGCGGGTGCTGCTGGTCATTGCCAGCCATGGTGCCGTCTTGAAAATCAAACAGCAGCGGATGTCATGTAGTCACACATTGCGAAGCTCTTACAGCCTACGCAATGTGAACTCTTACATGCTCTTACAACGGTTGTTTCAAAATATCATGTCATGTAGTCACACATTGCGAAGCTCTTACAGCCTACGCAATGTGGGTTCTTACATGCTCTTACAACGGTTACCGATCATGTCATGTTTCAAGATGCTTCATGTTTCAAGATGCTTCAGATGCTACACTCCACAGCACCAAATTTAATGCATTGAAGGCTCTGCTCTGAGCCCACTTGCCCGAATCCACAAGCCTGGGCCTGAGCTGGAGAAAAGGCGACTTCCCAATGCATGGTATTGTTGGGATTTTTCTGGGAAGGCGCCTACCGGGCAAAAGGCGTTGTACCAACAAGGGGTCAGGGAACCAGAAACCCCCACATGCAACAGGAAGAAAGGTGACTTCCCATCATTTTTTCATGCATACCCTTGACTCAGGACAACCCCAACAAGTGACTATCCAATAATGAAAAACTGAACATTCAAGTAAATTTCACCACCAGCTAGGGCCTCCAACCCAGCTGTTGTCTCTGGCAGGCCGCCATGCAGAGTCGCCTGAACGGTGGGAGAAGGAAAAAGGTCACAGAACCGGTGGCAAAACAGTGGTTCTTCAGGGTTATCTTGTAACACCCTTTGCTGTAAGAGCATTGTGTGAAATATATAATATCTTGATGTCCAGAACAGCAGGTGCCCTGCCTGACGGCCCCCCACCAGCTATCGGGCCGAATGATTGGATAGAAGGGATGAAACATAATGAATGGCTCCCCCAACTGGTGGGTGAATGGCTGAACCATGAAAAATGAAAGAATGAATGCATGGATTGTGGACTAGTGGTTAGATACCTGATAGTTAGCAATGTGTCCCTTCAACAAGGCGTGTTGTTTGGTCTGGCCTCTTTCTCTTTTGAACCCAAAGACTCTGAACCATGAACTGACGAACATATCATGCATGGGTTTTGCAACTTGTTTTAGACATGCGGAATGTTAGCGAAACATCTACTACTTCAGCTGCTCAAGGCTCTCACAGCCTGAGGCTCTTACAGCCTTGGGTAGGCCATTACAGCCTGAGGCTCTTACAGCCTTTAGTAATAGGCTCTTACAGCCTTTAGTAATAGGCTCTTACAGCCTCTTTTTTCGGCTCTTACAGCCCTTGGGGCTCTTACAGCCCATGAAGCTCTTACAGCTTCTAAGGCTCTTAAAGCCAGGCTCTTACAGCCTTTGAAGCTCTTACAGCTCCTGGCACTCTTACAGTGCCTTTTTTGGTCCGTCCTGCCCCCCCCCACACAGGTTTGATTTGAAAATGTTTAGCATGACCATGACTTAGCCAATACTTTCTTTTGAAAAAATGGCATGCCACATGTCATGTGTATGAGCACAGTGCCAAAATGTTAAAACCTCCAAACAAATTGAAAAATGTTTTCAAACATACTTTTGTTTTTGTTATTGATTTGCCAGATGCTTAAAAAACACAAATCAACATATTAATAGACATGCTAAAGTAGAAACCAATGTTGAGTTGCTTTCCTTTCCGCGAGAACATAAAAACAATAATTTGGAGTTTTTTTTGTTGGACGATTTCCAGCTTGAATCATGTTTTTCTTTTTTCAAGCCACGTGATTCTATCATGTTTGTGGATCTATGATCCATAAAAAGAATAATTTGGATTTTTTTGTTGGACGATTTCCAGTTTAGATATCCTGGTTAAATCATGTTTTTCTTTTTTCAGGCCATCTGATCCTATGATGTTTGTGGATCTATGATCCATAAAATGATAATGGGATTTGTTTTGTTGGACGATTTCCAGTTTAGATATCCTGGTTAAAATCCATAGGGTTGCTCGGGGCGTCTGATCCGGTTCGGGAGCTCCAGTTTTTCTTTTTTCAGGCTCTGAATCCCCCTCTCTCCCTCTCTTTCCTCTTTCCTTTTACATTTCCTTCCCCCCCCCCCTTCCTTTTTTTTCCCCTCTATCCGCTGTTTGTGGATCTATGATCCATAAAATGACAGGATTTAAAAAAAATCCTTTATCAATGAGCCAGAGAAGCCTGAAATACGCATCCTGAGCAGGTTTCCTGTCTTTCTTGGATAAGTCCAACAAAGGGCTACCCCCAGTACAGGGAAGAGAAATGTGTACCTGAATCAGTTTCTGTGAATCCGCACTACCGGAAGATCCCTCAGCAAAGCTCTTGAAGAACTTATAGGCCTGACGTTGAGTTGAAGAAAGCTCCAAACCGGCATGAATTCCAATGTAACTGCATCCAAACTCCCTAGAAGCATTTTGAATCACTGAGTCAACACCACAAGCTAACTCCAAAATCAAAAGATTTCCACCTGAAACAAACATGGTCATACTTCCATCTTCAGACACGTTGCAAACACCTGAATGAGTTGGAGTACGAGATCTACCTGAGTTCTCACTGAGGCTTGGACTGACTTCGGTCCCATCACCAGGACCTGCAGGATTCGCAGCAGCCGTAGGGGCTGGATGTGCAGCTTGGGCTGGAGTCGTAGGCGCCGCTTGAGGTGTCTGTCCCAAACGAAGCTGACCCGTTCCGATGAGTCGGAACAATCGCAGATTCACCTGCGAGTTCAGCAGCCCACTCCCTTGGCATGCCACACAAACCTCTGTCTCTCCTCCCACTGGTGCTGGCGGTGGTGTCGGTGGCAATGGCGAAATCACCGGAGCCTGTGCCCATTGATGCACACTCGGTGTAGGTTCCTCTCCTGCCACAGCGGAATCTCCTGCTGGAGATGTAGGTGTCGGAGCTTGCGAGCTCACCGGCGTCTGCTGGTGCACTGTCAGTGCTGACAATCTCCCACAACCTTGTGCTGCAACAAGATTGGCATCACCTTGTCCTGCATTGTCTGTCACCGGGGTCACGAGGTCCACAGTCGTAGGTGGCGCCTTTGCTGCTTCAGCTTTCGCAGGTGCTGAACCTCGGGCTGCAGCATCTTTGAGAGCTCTTTCTTCCGCAGGCCACAATGCCCTCTCCTCAACCGCTCGTTTCGGCGATGGTGTCTTGGGATTGGCCTCACAGCCTTCCCAACCGAACCACGAGGTGCCGCTGGTCCTTCAGGAATCTCAGCCTCCTCACTGGTCCTCTTCTGTGGAGTAACTGGCTTAGCTGCTGCCTTCTTTGGAGGCGTAGTTGGTCTCCTCGGCGGTGTAGATAATCTCTTTGGCGGTGTAGATGGTCTCTCTGACCTTGACTTCAAAGCCTCTTCTGTCAACCGTCCTCCTTGAGGTTCATCTTGACTGAACTTAGGCGGCAACCTTGGTCTCACACTCGAAGGTGGGAGTCCAGGACGAGAGCGTGCCAAACGAGGGCTCCCCTGAGGCGGGGGAGGAGGTGGTGGGGGTAGTGCTTTCTTTGGAGCAACACCCCCAAGCACCGACATAGTCCCAAGGATGGCACCTCCAATCTGCGAGGCACTGTCATCTGGACCAATCTCATCTGCTCCCAATACTTCACCAGAAGCTGAGGGCACCGAGCCCATATTCCCCTGGAGTCGCACCCTGGGGCGCGTTTCTTCAGGACCCACAAATTCGATTGTCCCTTGTGTCAAGCTGACTCGACGAGTTCTCCTTGGACAATTGGCACTCAAATGTCCTTTCTCACCACACTGGTAGCAAGTGCGAGTCTCAGTAGGGTACCTGGAAAAACCTGACTGTCCAGCTCGAAACTTCTGATCCTTCTCAATCGGCCTGACTTCAATTACCTCTCTTCTGCCTGAAATAGGATCGAAAAAGGATCGAATTGGCGCTTCTCCTCCATGAGCTGGGATCTCGAAAACTGGAGCGGGCTGAGCACGCTCTTCCCTGGCAGCTTTCTGGATCTCTTCCCACTTCGCCTTCTGGCGTCGCCTTGTCTCCTGGTTCTTAAAGCGGTTCTTCCCGGGCACCTTGGCTGTTGTCCCAGGCTCTTGTTTCACTTTGACAATTCTCTTCCGAGGCATCAACTTCGCAGCTGGGCGCTTCGGCATCTTCTTCCCCTGGGGTCTCCTCCCAGATCCCGAAGAAGTTCCACCTGCAGGCTTCTCTCCTGAAGTTGTAGCTTGTCCACCTGAAACTGCTTCCTTGGTGTCCGGTGTTCTCGAAACAGTCACAGCTGGCTCCTGAGTACCTGATGCATCTGCTCCTTCTGGTGCAGTTTCAGTGACTTCCCTAACTCTTGCATCTCTTCTCATCACCTCACCAGTATCTGGATCCTTGCGAGGATTCCCTGTCGTGTAATCGACACGAGTCAATCCAGACACCATAGACTTGCTGTCCTCTTCTTCACCTGCCATCTGCGCGATAGCAGGACTTGGAGTTCGCGGGTCGGTCAAACTTGCTTGAGCAACCACAGCTTTCACATGACGAAATGATCTCTGATCTCCTGAAATTCCCTGTTCTTCTTCCAAAACAAACAAAATCAAACGTTCTCCGCACAAAACGCAGTTCCTGTTTGACAAACATGAAATTGGTTTTGAATAGCTGTTGTCACAAACGTCCAAGCAAAAACCAAGGATGTTCGAAATCAAACTGAAATCAACTTTCACAAATCCAAGCATGTTCCTGTAAAATAAAAACTTCTGAGTTGGCAAACACTTGGTAAAACAATCCGCTGGGTTCAAAGTTCCTGGCACATGCGACAAAAGCAAAACTTTGCGATCCATCAACTCCCTGAGCCAATAAACTTTAATCTCAATGTGTCGGCTCTTTCGTTGCAAATCAGATGCTTCGAGAAGCATTTTCCCTGACAAACTGTCGGTCTTGACGACCAGTGGAAACAAGTATGATACTCTCATAGAGTCTTCGTCATCAGACTCTGCTTCGTCATACCAAGTCACCTGAGCGTCCTGAGGAATAATGTCAACCCATGGATACAAACGACCAAGCACAAAACCCAAAGTCCTGAGCAAGCCGATTCCTTCCTGAACACCTGACTGTAATGCAACAAGCTCAGCCTCACAGGAGGAGAGCGTCACAGCTGACTGGTGCCTGCTGAAACACTTCATCAAACACTGTTGAAAGATGAAGCAAGTACCTGAAACAGAACGACGTCCAGTACTCTTCATGGGTGCAAACCCAGCATCTGTGTACACTTCCAAACCTTTCACATCGGGCAAAGCAAGCTCTTCTGATGAAAAACGCAATGCAACATCCATGTCAGTCATAAGATACCTGAGTACAGCACGCAAACATTTTTCATGGGTCTCAAACGGTTGTGCCTGACCAGTTCCAAGCATGCTGACCAAAATCAACAAGTCTTGACGAGTTTGGCAATACCATGACAAACGACCTAGAACTCTGCGAAAACGTGCATGTCCTTCTGCTGACAATGGTTGGCTTCCTTCCTGTTCCAGAATGGGACGCAAATCCGGAAATGTTGTGCTTCCCTTCTTCAAATCAAACTCAGCAAAAGCTTCATCCAAGTACGTTGGATCGGATCCACCTGCATGTACAAAGCAGATGAGCCTGGCCTTCGAAAGATACTTCGACCAAGGAAACGCAAGTGTCCCCCTTTCAAACCAACGCGGCCAGTCTCTCGAACCTTGACATGTGCTGATAGTGCAGTCATGAGGGTCTTGAGAGCTGATTCCGAAGTGGTGGCAACAAGCAAATCATCGACGTACGCCATGATGACGATGGGTGCCTGATCTTTGCCAACCATTCGACCAACATACAAACAAGGCCCCACAGTACCTGAAACTACTCCAATGCTCTTGACAATAGATGAAAAGAAAACGATCCATGCCTGAGAGGCAATTCTCAAACCGTTGATGCCTTTCTCAGCCCATAGAAGAATTGGTTCTCCCTTCATAGTTGACATGGATAGTGGCATCCGGAGAATTTCTGGTCGCTCCAATGGTGAGTTCATAAACGCCTGAGAAACGTCCAAACCTGCCAAAAACATGGCTTGATTTCTAACACTCCACGCCCCACAGGCGACTCCAAGAACCATCCGGAGTGCCTCAATGCTGGGTGTTGGGCTAGAGATGCCCATACTTCTGGCAGACTGACCACTTGCAAAGTCCTTTGCAACGATCCTGGCGCGCACACCTTCCTGAGCTTCCTCTTTCTCGTTGGTCACCCACCTGGTGCCGATGATGCGCTGGCCACTTTCTCTTGCCACATTCTCGGCAAGAACCTGACCTGCACCAACAGCGGTGAGTCCACGAATCTCCTTCTGCATGGCCAAAAAGGTTCCTTCAGCTGGCAAGTCCCTGAGCGTGACATCAGACACGGCTCCACTGGGCTTCCAAAGCTTGATCTTCTGACCACAGAAATCCATGACGACAAACTCATTGCAGTAGCCATCATACTGAATTGGCTCCACTGAAAACCGATCTCGTTGAACAAGTTCTGGTGATGTCAACATACCCACATGATATGGCTGTGCCATGCAAACGTCAACCATGGGCATGTCGCCAACGTCCTCAGTGGCCATCTCAACGTCCGCAGGCTCGACTGGGTCCGGAGCCAAAGATGGAGAATAAGAACCATCTCTCACCCCACCTTCCTGTACCGGAAGATCCTCCAGATCACCAAGCGATGGCTTGGCAGTTTCTCCTGACACAAACTCAGCTTGTCGCTTGCGACAATCGGCAGAGTGCCGGGTACCTGGAGCATTCATACCTGATTCACAACTTGGACAAAGGCGCGTCGGGGTCATCCCAGCAGGCAAACCTGGGATGCGCGGCAATGGTCGTGAAGGCACGGCCACAGCCGGGTCATTGGGCTCAACTATTGGTAGTTGTTCCTCAGGCTTGTCGGGCAAAGCTGGCACTTCTCCCTTCTTCTGGTTACGGATCCGATTCCAATAGCGCTCACAGCACTTCTTGGAATGTCGACCTTGTCGAGTGGCACATGAACTGCATCCTTCAGTTCGTCCATGAGCATCAACCCAGTGTCGTGGAGGCTGCACCTGATCTGGAAGTCGTGCAAACTCCTCTGGCAAAATCTCAATGGGTGCCTGATCAACAAGCGATGGACGATCACCTGAACCTGAGTGACAAACAAAACGTTCAATGAGATCTTGTGGATACTCAATCGGAAAAACAAGTTTCAAACTCTTGGCTTGGAAAAACTTCAGTTCATCAGCAATTTTCGCACAAACAAAATGAGCAAACGAGTTCCTGACAGGATACAAATATGCAGCAGTGACAAACCGTCCAATACTGTCAACACTTTCTGGGGTCTCTGCAAGAACCCTAGAGCAAAACATGGCGGAAATTCGAGTTCCTTCAGATGTGTTCCTGAGCAATTCCTTTCCAGTCTTTCCTGTGTTCTGGATCTTGCCGTGGAGGTTGTGCATAGCAGTCACATACCTGGAAGCGGCCTCCCAGGCAACCAAGCTGTCGACCAAATCCAATCCGGCCTTGGCCAGTTCCAAGCGCAAGACAGCAAGAGCTTCCTTGACTTCTCTCACACCACGCTCAACTGATCCAACCGTATCATGGTTCTGAGGTCCAGCTTTGTTCACAGTATACTCCCTTGGCAAACCAGATCTCCTCAGAACAGTTCCGACTTCGTCCTGAGCATCTGTCCTGAAATCAACTGGCGGTCCTTCCAAAGTCTCAAGCAAACCAAACTCAGCTAAGATCTGACGCAAATGCTGGCCTGTCACCTGAACATTCTCGCTCACCGCAGTGACACCAAGCAAACCTGAAAACACCTGACGCAGCAAAATCATCTTGAACTTACTCTCAACCAAACCCAAAAAGAAGAAATCCACCTGAACTTCAAGGATTCTCTCACGCAAACTTCGCCTTGGTGCTCGAGAAACTCCTCGTCCCTGTTGACATTCCAAACAGTGTGGATCAAACGGGTAATGGCCTCGAAGAACATGTTGACGCAACTTCTCCTGACTTGACAGCTCAACAGCTCCAACCATGCTAACTTTCAAACCCTCTGGCTCGACCACAGATGACTCAACCAACTCCATCGGCTGACTGCCATCCTTCAAGCTCGGTTGTGCTGCCCTGCATGCTCGTAGCCACGGAGTCCCTCCCCACAACAGCACGTCACTAATGAGCGTTCCACTGTCCTCGTGGTAGAGGTACGTCTCTCCAGGTGACTGAATCACACTCCAACCCTTCTTGACCAACTGAGTTGTCGAAATAATGTTGTGTGATACATCCCCAATACAACAGGCCAATTTGAATGATTGAGTTTTCTTCTTTCCAGATGCCCCAGTCACACCCTGAAATGCCAAACTTACCAAAACATTGGCCCTCATGTGAACTGGAGTCCCATTCGCTGCATAGTAGGTTTCCAATGCTCCTGCCGAATCCTCCTGAGCCTGGCAACGATACATGCCCTCATAGTTCTGCGACAGCACCGACGTGGCAGCTCCAGAATCTAACAACCACCAAGTTCCCTCTGAACTTGAAACCTGTGATGAAATGAGCGGCATCATAATCGCTTCTCCAGATTCTTGCTCCTCTTCTTGAGGTCCTTCGGCTGAAACTTCATGCATCTTTCCCTTGCGACCACCTTTTCCTCGTCCAGCTTTCGCTGCAGGCTTGGCCTTGGCTGCACCTGAACCTTTCCCAGTGCTCGAAGACGGGGAAGAACTTGCAGACTTCGGACTGCTGGCTTGGCAATTCGCGCCAATATGCCCGCTCTGTCCGCACTTGAAGCACTTCACACGACCCATATTCGTGCTGCAATCCTTCTGCATGTGTCCAGTCTTGCCACACTTTCGACATTTCACTCCTGAATTTTTGTTGATTGCGGCAGTGTTGAGCCACAGCTCACTCTCTGGATCCCATTCCCACTCCTCTTCGGCACCTTCGGCGTAGTAGTCCTGCTCATCTTCGTCGCCATAGTAGGTGCTCCAGTCACCTTCGGCTTCCAAGGCGTGCATATTGCGGCCTGATCCTCCACCCAGTTCTTGGAACAACCTCTGCTGTTGTTCGAACTTCAGGGCTGCTGATCTGTAGTCAGTAAAGCCCTCACCTGACGCATGCAAAACGACGTAGTTCTTCACGTCACTGGGCAAGGATCTCAGCAACATCAACGTCAAGTCGACCTGTTGCAAATCCAAGCCAGTCTTATTGCAATGCTGAGGCAAGGTATCGATCAACTTCCGATACTTGGACAAACCAACGTCCATCTGTCGGACTAGATCACTGATCTGTGTAGGGCCACTCTGTGCCTTAACGTCTTGGACATGAACTCAGACCTGAAAAATGCAGCTTCCGCTCTTGATCTCAAACTGAACTCCTTTGCAAGCAAACGCAACGCCTCAAAACCAGACGTTCCTCGCACTGCCTGAAAAGAACCATCCATACCAATTCCTTCTGAATAGGCCTGTAGGATCATATGAGCTCGTGGATATTCCGCAAACGCCTGAGTTAAGATGGCCAGCAACCTAGCACTACGAAGTTGCTGTGCAGGTTTCAGATTTGTCATGTGCAGTTCGTGCGGCCAACTGAGCGCACTTTCAAGCTCCCACCCAAACGTATCACTTGCCAAGGCTACCCAGCTTCTCAAAGACTGAACATAGCCGGCAAAACCCAAAATCTCCTGTTCACGTGTCTTCCAAGTTCCATGCTCACACTTGGGCAATGGAGGAAGCCACTTCTCACTCTTAGTAAAGACATCTCTGTCATCCTGTGACGACGCTTCACCCTGAGTGTTCTGTGCAGTACCCTGCCCCTGACGAACTTCACTAATCAGTCTCTGAGGCGACTGCTGCAAACCTGGTGGCTGTTCCACAGTGTTCCTTGGAAAATTGGGTTGTGGACTGGTGGGTGGACGATCTCCAAATGATGACAAACCACTTGAGATAGAAGGTGATGTTTTCGCAACTGGTACCTGAGCTGGTTGTGATGCAGCTTGCTGCACCTGTGCCTGAGCAAACACATTCTGTTGATGAACTACCTGTTGTTGCAAACCATTCAACCTCATGTTAAACTCACCCATGGCCTGGTTCAAACTCAAAGACACTATTTGAGCTATCTGAGTCATCTGCGCAGTGGAGAAAACTTCTTGCTGTCCAGTTGGACTTCCTGGCATACTTCCACAACCACTGGCAGCTTTCGGCGGTGGGGGTGGTATAGAGGCATAAGGTGCAGTTGCCCCTCCAGGCAAACCTTGTCCGCCTTCCGGCGAGTTCATCCTGAAACGTTGAGGTCCTTGTGCAGGCTGTTGCTGTTCCTGAGTCGTAGGCGTACGAGTGGGACTTCTTTCCCTCTCTCCACGCTGTGTCGGTACCTGACCCGCACCGCCGCTTGCAGATGCGTCGGCCATACCTGAAACACAAACAAGATTCACGCAAGACCTGAGCAAAGTCTAAACTCACAAACACGGTTCCTGGATCCACAGACAAATAAAGTAGATGAAAAAAACGAGAGGGGTACTTTTCTTCTCCCCCAGAGGCGCGCTGTTTCTTCTTTTTGTCTCTCATCCCCCAAGTTCTCGTTTCTGGGTTCTTGGACGTATTTTGCCGCGGGTAGGAGCACGAAGCTCCGCTACCACGTAAAACTTTGCACCGCTAAGTTGTGCCTTGAAAACCAAAAACAAAACCTATCGCGATCAAAGTTACCCAAAGGCTTTTCCACAAATAAACAAACGTGAGTCAAACTTTCCGTGCTCTCTCGCTCAAATCACTCCAGACAACAAGCAACGCTTCAACACACACTCTGTTTCTCTCGCTCGGGCTTGAGCCAACAAATGTCGTTGGGTGTTCAGTTCAAATACTGTTTAAAGGTGACAAAAACCAAGGAGGGGTTTTTGTCTAAACTGCAAACTCGATTCCAGTCTTGACGAAATTCTGAAAAGCGATCCACTGAGGATCAAAAGCTTTCATTCGGTTCTCAAACTGTTGAAATGTTTCCAAACTGTTCAAATAATGTTCGGTTTCCTACAAAAACATCACAACTCTCAACTACAAAATGAGACGAGTGCAACCGCAGTGTCGGTTGTGCTCATTGAGCGTCATGAGATGCTCTATGAAGCATCGATCATCCAAAAACGTCCAAAAGTATATCTTCTACAGATGATATTCGGTCAAATCAAAACTACAAACTACGATCTGTCCATTCACAATCGTTCCAAGTCAAAATAGGCTCGTCCATAGACGATACTTGGTGAAATCAAAAATGTGCAACGTCACTGATCTCTCAGCGCTATACCAGGTAGGATTTTCACAAAAACACGATTCTCTCTTCGACACTTAAGCCTCATTGCGGGCGATCTGGCGCCAAATCGCAGCTTTGTCAAAACCAACCCCCTTCCCAACTTGTCACGTCCCGGCAATGCTTTCTGTCAGAGGACAAAAAGAAAACCTTTGCAGCACAGAACTTATTACCACAGCTGCGCAAAAGGCGGCATGCACTAGCAAAAGGCAACACTGCGAAACTAGCCAGTAGGGCAAATGTCTGCAACAGCGACAGCGCGCCCAGACTTGTTCGCGCGAAAATTCGAACTTTCCAAAGTTTTCACAAACATCTGCTCCAGCCAAATGCGATTCACAAGCATTAAAAGGCATCCAAAGCTTCTGCAGAACAAGATGGGTGCTTCTTGTCAGTGCATGAACTCAAAGCATTGGCGCAATAATCTATGTCCCTGCTTAAGTCCAATCCAGAAGCTTGACTCAGCAGGCTTGCCAAGCTAATTTTCTGTTTGTATGTGACAAGCTTGTTTGCCCATATGCTCCAATCAAACCAGCAGAGCCTCTGAGCCATCCACAGCAAAGCGCATGACAGCAAAAACACGATTCTCTCTTCGACACTTAAGCCTCATTGCGGGCGATCTGGCGCCAAATCGCAGCTTTGTCAAAACTAACCCCCATCCCAACTTGTCACGTCCCGGCAATGCTTTCTTCCAGAGGACAAAAAGAAAACCTTTGCAGCTCAGAACTTATTACCACAGCTGCGGTACCACATCCACCCGGGATTCTGTGCAACACACGCTGGAAGCAAAAGGCGGGTCAAAGGCTGTCAGCTTTTGAGTTGTGGCATGCACTAGCAAAAGGCAACACTGCGAAGCTAGCCAGCAGGGCAATCAAATGTCTGCAACAGCGACAGCGCGCCCAGACTTGTTCGCGCGAAAATTCGAACTTTCCAAAGATTCCTAAGTTTTCAAACACACCTGCTCCTCAAAACACTGGATACATCGGAGTCCAAACCATCGTGGTGGAAGTCACGCTCGGCCTGTTTCAGCTCCATTGCACCGCTTCAACCCAAATTTAACAGCTGCTAACCTATCATCCACTCTCTTGCAACTATTGGTGCGCTTTTAGGTGTCCAGCACCTGAAGTCTTGGAAGCAGAAAAGTTGCCATATGCATAGGGTGGTCTGTTTGACTACCTCGTCTACGAACTTCTCGGGTTCTCAGGGAATGTCTCATGTCTGAACCATACATTGCGATCATCCATGGGGGAGTTCACTCTGAAGATCTCCGGTTGTACAAGTGTCTCATCCCCCGTCGCTGCCTTGTCAGCCGGAGTGATGGCAAGCAGCTTGGAACCTTTTGGCAAGCATTCATGTGGCGCAGCAGAAATTGTAACATCTTCACGCAATCTTTGAAAAAAATTTGCATTGGGGAGTGCAGTGTCATTTCCCGAAATACGAAAACGCAGCTTCCGACTGGATCGTGATTGAGCTCCAGTTGCTGCCCTCTGTAGTGCTTGAAGAGATACTGGCTGTAGGGTTTCAGGGTTGCATTGGATGCCCAGCCGTATCAAGCTGCGCACAATGACCATTGCGATCATCTTTGAGAGCCTTATTGGATAGGCACTTTGTTCAGCCGTAGCAAAGGACTTGGGTTTGCGATTGTAGCCCCATTGTGCGTGCTTGTGCTTTCTGTTTTGTCCTTTGCATGTAGCATTTATTGCATGAAATTCACTGACATTAAACACCAACATTGTCTTTTTCCGTCGCTGACTTCCGTATTAACATGAATGGACAATACTATATTGCAGAAAACGTTGTTGCCCAAAACAAACTGAACTGTCCTTGACAGGCCACTAGACGTAGGGTCTATCCGTATCAGATAAATTAATACCAGCATCGCACGTATTGGAAGTGAGGACACCTCACCTTTCCTTTATGATGCTCAAGGAATACTGGTTTCGAGAGCTGTACCTAGGTCTGAAAGTCACAGCATCCTTTGACCGCTCCGAATCTTACACCAGGGTAATCGATGGTCAGGTAAGATGTATCACGCCTGAGGTTAAACCGCAGAATTTGCAGGTCATTTGGAATGTGCAGTTTATAACAGTTTTTGTGCCGGCATGGATGATCCCGCCCGTTTACCATAGCCTGCGCAGAGAAAGCATCAAAACCGCTGGCTCTGCAAGTCCCATTGGTGTCCAGTCGGTCCGCCCTACCTGGTTTGAAGACACAACACCTGAGGATGCCACATCCCAACTACCTCAAGACCCTCCAAAAGAACAACCTCAGCCATTGCACGGGCTAAAATTAGTTATCAAAGAAGAGGTGCTACCGGCGAATGACCAACCAGAGTTCCCATCACTTGCACTGTTGGCTGCCAGAGGCCTTCTAGCACCCGACACGTGGAAGTGCAAACGTGCGCAAGTTAGCCTCAAAGCAACCATTGATGTCCCAATGCGGGGCACAATCATAGAGGAAAATGGCGACGGACTCCTTGAAGACTCCCACATGCCGGTGGGATGGCCATTGCACATTGATGGTGCCGTCAGACAATGTTGTATTCACCGAGCCGCTAGCCTGCAAGAATTAGACGATATGCTCAAAGAATATGACATGAAACGAGATTCGGTTGAAATCAACCATGATGCGCCTCAATGGTCCCATCATGCAGTATGGAACCGCAAGTATATGGAACCTAAACCAGGATATACACTGGCACAACTATGGGCTGACTCCGAACCAGCCATAAGCAAGAAAACGACCACGTCATATGAAGTTCACACAAATGACATCTTGCGTGCAGTAGCGGACATTCAGTATCTCCCATCCCCCCTGCCGCCTGATAGCCCCTTCCTAAGTGCGTTAGGGACAACAGCTGCTCTCAAAGCCCCGCCGCAAACTGACACCCTAGCGCAAAGAGCCTTGGAGGAATGGGAACGCACCTTGTGTGAAAATAAGGCAGTGGCAATCCTCGCAGAGGTACAAGCCGGCCGACCAACTATAATCCACAAGGATGGTGGCGAAATGCTCATTGCAATTGTCCTTGACAAGCCATTAGCGGAAGCGAAGGCACTAGTTGATAATCCTGCAGCATTCACGCGCGAAATGACGCGGATCCTGCGCGACAAACAAACCCACCCACTCATCGCCCAAATGATGAGACCCGCGGAGAGCAGTGATCCACCCGCCGCCACTGCTGCAGCCAGTAGCGCCAGTAGCAGTGGAGAACCACGCACTGCCGCACACGTGCAGTTCCAGTAAGCCAGTTGAGGTACTAGGGAGGCCCTTTTGAGCGAAGCCGGTTTTGAGAAGGTTTTCCGGACCCAGAATTGGGTCCGTCGGAGCAAGCTGTTTTGTAGATGATTTTGGCTCTTGTTGCGGCAAGCGGGGTGCATATCGGTTGCTGCTTGAACCCAGTTGAAGGTAGCTTTTTATTATTTCGTTTCGTCTGGTGGCTTGATTGTTTGCTGCTAAACGAAGGTGCATCAGCCTTTTGCAGCCTTAGGTCATTGCTTGAAGTGTTTCTTGCTGTTGCGGAGTTTGTGGGTTTTCGCGCAGGTGGTCGGCTTCCATTTGAATGATTGTATTGAATACTTTACTGCCCCTTGTTGGCCCCCCTTGCCCCTCTAGACTCCTACCGAAGTTTTCAGCCCAGAAAGAACATGAATTTTGATCTTTTCAGTCAATCCCGTTATTACTTAATAGTATTAATTTAAAACGGGATGGAGTAAGAATCTGCTTAGGGAAAGATGTGAGAAGGTGAAGTATTGAAGGCTTGCTTACTCCGCCATCGTTTCGATATCGTGTCAATTACATTGGGTAATTGAATTAAAACATACCACGGAGTAGCGGAGTAGCGCGGAGTAGCGACGGATCGGTGAATGTTGCCTGGGTGGTGCTGCATTGCAATCGCCGCATTGGAGCTAGGGAACGGAGACAGCTGATACCACATGTGCGCTTTCAGGTTCCATTTCTGGGGCCGGAAAGTCAAGTGAAATCAGGCTTCGCATGTGTGGGCCTCCTCTGTTCCAACTCTATATGCTTGTTGCTTAACTAAATGCAATTGTCATTTTTTGTTTGTTGCACGGGTCGGCCTTTGCTGTTGATTTTGCGATTTTGCGGTCTCATTTTTGGTACCGCCAGACGGTCCCAAAAATGGGACCGTGAAAGTGCTTTTCTTTTGTTCTTTTACTAAGCTGCGCATGCGGTCCCAAAAATGGGACCGCCAGGCGGTCCCATTTTTGGGACTGTGTTTAGGTTCATTTTTTGAAGTTTTTTGTATCAAGGTTGCAGAAGCGCAACGTTTTGGTTTCAATGAAGCTTTGTGGCTTATGGCGACCGGAAGGGCAACTGTTCCAACTCTATATGCTTGTTGCTTAACTAAATGCAATTGTCATTTTTTGTTTGTTGCACGGGTCGGCCTTTGCTGTTGATTTTGCGATTTTGCGGTCTCATTTTTGGTACCGCCAGACGGTCCCAAAAATGGGACCGTGAAAGTGCTTTTCTTTTGTTCTTTTACTAAGCTGTGCATGCGGTCCCAAAATGGGACCGCCAGGCGGTCCCATTTTTGGGACCGTGTTTAGGTTCATTTTTTGAAGTTTTTTGTATCAAGGTTGCAGAAGCGCAACGTTTTGGTTTCAATGAAGCTTTGTGGCTTATGGCGACCGGAAGGGCAACTAGGGAGGCCCTTTTGAGCGAAGCCGATTTTGAGAAGGTTTTCCGGACCCAGAATTGGGTCCGTCGGAGCAAGCTGTTTTGTAGATGATTTTGTTTCTTGTTGCGGCAAGCGGGGTGCATATCGGTTGCTGCTTGAACCCAGTTGAAGGTAGCTTCTTATTATTTTGTTTCGTCTGGTGGCTTGATTGTTTGCTGCTAAACGAAGGCGCATCAGCCTTTTGCAGCCTTAGGTCATTGCTTGAAGTGTTTCTTGCTGTTGCGGAGTTTGTGGGTTTTCGCGCAGGTGGTCGGCTTCCATTTGAATGATTGTATTGAATACTTTACTACCCCTTGTTGGCTCCCCTTGCCCCTCTAGACTCCTACCGAAGTTTTCAGCCCAGAAAGACAAAGAACATGAATTATGATCTTTTCAGTCAATCCCGTTATTAATTAA
>CAMXCT020006659.1:367500-372176 GCA_947184155.2 Cladocopium goreaui | reverse complement strand
TCAAGGCTCACAAACTGCGCCTCCGCCACAGCAAAACAGCAGGGCCCTGAAGGACGGACCGAGCCTCCGGGCAACGGCTCCCAGTGCCTAACGTTGCTTTCTGAACCGACAAGAAAACTAGCTCTCTTCCAGCCGTCAAGGCTCACAAACGGCGCCCTCGCCACAGCAAAACAGCAGCGCCCCGAAGGACGGACCGAGCCTCCGGGCAACGGCTCCCAAACTAGCTCTCTTCCAGCCGTCAAGGCTCACAAACGGCGCCTCCGCCACGCCCAAACAGCAGGGCCCTGAAGGACGGACCGAGCCTCTGGGCAACGGCTCCCACTGCCTAACGTTGCTTTCTGAACCTACAAGAAAACTAGCTCTCTTCCAGCCGTCAAGGCTCACAAACGGCGCCCTCGCCACAGCAAAACAGCAGGGCCCTGAAGGACGGACCGAGCCTCCGGCCAACGGCTCCCAAACTAGCTCTCTTCCAGCCGTCAAGGCTCACAAACGGCGCCTCCGCCACGCCCAAACAGCAGGGCCCTGAAGGACGGACCGAGCCTCCGGGCAACCGCTCCCACTGCCTAACGTTGCTTTCTGAACCTACAAGAAAACTAGCTCTCTTCCAGCCGTCAAGGCTCACAAACGGCTCCCTCGCCACAGCAAAACAGCAGGGCCCTGAAGGACGGACCGAGCCTCCGGGCAACGGCTCCCACTGCCTAACGTTGCTTTCTCAACCTACAAGAAAACTAGCTCTCTGAGCTGTCTTCCAGCCGCCTGCCTAACGTTGCTTTCTGAATCGACAAGAAAACTAGCTCTCTGACCTGTCTTCCAGCCGCCTCCCTACCGTTGCTTTCTGAATTGACAAGAAAACTAGCTCTCTGACCTGTCTTCCAGCCGCTTGTTGCTTCCTGGCTTCTTGTTTCTTGCTTCTCTGACCTGTCTTCCAGCCGCTTGTTGCTTCCTGGCTTCTTGTTTCTTGCTTCTTGCCGCTTGTTGCCTGTAATTGCTTCTTGCTTCTTGCTTCTTCTTTCTTGTTTTCTTGCTTCTTGCCCTTGCTGTTTGTAATGACTTCTCTGACCTGTCTTCCAGCCGCTTGTTGCTTCCTGGCTTCTTGTTTCTTGCTTCTTGCCGCTTGTTGCCTGTAATTGCTTCTTGCTTCTTGCTTCTTCTTTCATGTTTTCTTGCTTCTTGCCCTTGCTGCTTGTAATGACTTCTTGGCCCTTGCTGCTGGTAATTCCTCCTCTGACGCGCTCCCCCTGCTGTCGGCAGGGGTCGGCGGATATAGTCATAATATATGTATATATATATATATATATATTTATCTACACTTATATTATCGTCATGGCAATCGGAAGATAGGGGTAGCAGCCACTTGGAGTGTATATGATCTTATATCCTAACTTCGTTTTACCCCAAATAGCCCCAAAGTAGTTCTACTTTTGCTATTGCTGGTCCGATCATCCCCAACCTCATCCATTTCGGGGCACCCAAAGTTCGACCAGCGAAAAGAGGGCGCCTTGGACCCCCCCCCTTGTGAGCTGTCATTTTTTGGTTGACACCCAATGTGTTTTCGCTTGAAACATGTGGACACCCAATTTTGCGCGTTGAAATCTCAGGAAATCTCCATTGTGGGTGGTTTATTTTTTCGTATAGCTCTTTGGCTCCCCCCTTTCATCCTCACTATCCCCTCAGGCAGATCGCTCGGCTCGTGTGGTGTCAATGTTTCTGAAGGTGTCGAATGGGCGGTGATGGCGACTTCATTGTTGGGATATCGTTGGGATTCAACCCAAAAATACAACAAAACATGGGGATTGTCATGATATATCATGATATGATCATATGTAATAATATGTAATAATATGTAATAATATGTAATAATATGTAATTATATAATTTATATATATATATATATATTATAGAACGCACTAAATATGTGGTATTGAAGCAACGAAATATCAAACTTCAAAAGAAACAAACCTGTGGGTTCAACATCTGAAGAGGTGAATAATCCGCTTTGATGCGTAAATTTCCAGCCAACCAAGTGTGGTGTTCTGAGGGTAAGAAGGAACATGGGCTATATAAGTGACAACAGGTAAGCATCTTACCCAACCAAAAATGGGGATCAGATACTGAATAGGATGGGAATTTGGATGAATTTGGCAACACATGATGCAAAGATCAGCCAAACACTTTCGGATTTAGCCACTAAAAATGAGGACATCAACGGATCACTCATCTCAACTTTGGATTCAAAAGACCTCGGTTGTTTCATTGTGCAGATTCCGTTCCAGTAGCCATTTATGCAGGTGACCCGGTGACCCTAATCAATCAGCCATGCTTTTGATCAGCCCTGCTGCCTTTTCACTGAATATGGGTGATAGAGCCGGCAAGAACTGTCCACGGTTCATCAGGAAACATTGGGAGTAACCAATCAACAAAATCAACGCACATGGCACATGGAGTGAAGAGTACTGGACATATCCTAAACATTCGATGTTTTCCAACAGGGATGGATAAACTCTCCGATGTTAAGCAACAATTTGTGGGATACTTAACCGTTTTTTTACCTCAGGACAAAGTGGAAGATGCACTAGCCTAATCAACAAGCCAACCTGGTAATTTCATCTGGAGATATGATCATGATCAGCCACAAGTGTGGAGATTTCTGAATACTGAATGATGATTCTTGTGAGATCGTGAAGTAATCCAATGTTGCAATTGGACACATTCGGAACTCACCATCTTGAAACCAGCAAATGGGCGTTTCTTAAAACGTGGTATACCACCCAAAATCAACATTTTAAGAGGGACAATTCTCATAAACCAGTGGATTCTAGAGTCCCAAGAGTATTCAGACAAAGCCAACTTGCCAACTCATGTTAGTTGCTTCTAGAAAGTTCTATATCCCATGAAATATCCTATTTTATACCTCTCAGATTTCTGGGTCTAGCAGAAACTGTTAGAAATATCAACAGTATATCCTACATCTGATAGGATCCTAGATTTATACATCCTAAACATCCTATTTTATACCTTTCAGAAATATCCCAAGCAGTTTCAATCGAAAGTTCTTGGCTCAACAAGTCATCTAAAAGGAGTTCCCAATCGATCCTCGGAGGCTGCAGACATCGGTCACGCTGGAAAGCCGCTGGCCGGTGCCCCAGCGGCCCCAGTACAGATGGACCAAATACAGATCGGATGAATTACTGTGTATGACATATTATATCATATTTAATACATATGTATGTAATGTAATATATATATACTATGTATAAATATCCTCTAATCGTGATGGACTGGGAATTTGGTTTGGATTTTCAGCCTTCAGCCATGTTTGTTTACCATGCTCAGCATGATTCAGTTGATCTCACAGAAGATTTCACCAAGACTTGCCTTTTTCATGGCGCCCAAGCACCACAGAATTCGCTGTAGCCTCGTGTTTTTGAGACATGTGGTCGAGAAGCCAGATTATTTGTAGATCAGTTACCCTCTGGTAATTTAACATAGCTATTGAAAATGGCTATTTATAGTGGATTTTCCCATTAAAAATTGTGTTTTTCCATAGTCTTGTTAGTTTACCAGAGGGTAATGGGAAACTCTTGGGGTTTTCTACATCTTGTATGTAAAAACCCCAGGCTATGACACCTTCGGTATTTCCAGTAGTTCAATGGCCATGCAACAGGTTCCGATAAATTGGAGGTACCTACCATATATAAGTTTTAAGGCCTATTTAAGGGAATATCCGCACAAAATATGGCCAAACATATGGTACAGTACCTCCAATTTAGTATCCTGGAATTTTAGCCTGGAATGACCATTGAATAGTCCTCCTCATATCTTTCATAATACCACTGAGACGGTAGTAAGTCACCCTGCCAGGAAATCACTCGTCGAATGACGATTCGCATCCACATGCTGGGAGCCCAGTCGTAGCAAAAAAGACGATCTCTACCAATCTGTAGTTTGAACCAATCTAAACATATGTATATATGAGTTTCAAGTGGATAGCTGGCCATATGTACATATTCATGTATGTATATATAGATATGCATATATATATATGTATATACATATACATATACATATACATATTACATATACATATACATATACATATACATATACATATACATATGTATACATGTACACAATAATATATGTATATATAGGTATACATATACGTAAATAAATAAATGAATGAATAAATAAATACATATATAAATACTATGTATATACGTATATTATACATTTTCAATGATTTTAAGGCATTTTTTTGGGGCCACATGATATGGATCTACTCTAAAATCGAGCATCGCCTGGTTGAAAGATCAGTCCCAGGAAAAACGTCTAGTGGCAAGGCTCACAGCTGTTAGAATAGATGTTCCTGATCCTCAACGATGTTCCTTTAGGTTCAACCAGCAAAAAATTGGATTTAGCCAGCCAAATGGGGATGTTACCCACAAACAAAATGTTGAATCTCAACAAAATTGCGATACAATACGGTTGGTTGTATCTCCATCTACTTTGGTTCGCTGATTATATCTCTGATTTCTTGTAGAATTTTCATGTTTTATTCCTAAGAACTCAGTATAGTTCGTCAACATTTGTGATGCTAAGTCCTCCCTTTGAGTTCCTGTAGCGAAATCCAAATGCCTGGTGGGCCACCCTCCCGTAAAAGACTATATATATAAGGA